>JAAGKR010000631.1:118080-176984 GCA_011419295.1 Clarias macrocephalus | reverse complement strand
AACTATTAATATGAAATATGCAATAAGGCCTTTCAAAACTTTTTGAACATTTTCAAGACGTTTTACGCTGTTTTATCATTTGTGTTGCTTTATGATGGTACATTTATGATTCAGTTATTCGTGAAGCTTCACTTGTTGATAGTGCTTTAATCACTCATACATAATGCTGCATTGTGATTGACTTGTTCATAATGATTAACCCCTACATGATGCAGCATTGTGATCTGCCTGTTCATAATGCATCATGTAATTCAGTCGTTCCATTATGCTTTGATTCACTTCCCTATCATGCTACTGCTTAATGCTGATTTACATTTTCATTTTTGCTTATCTGGGATTCACTCCTTAATGCTTCGTTGTGATTCGGTCGCTTATCTGATTAACTCACTCATAATGATTCCTTATGATTCACTCCTATATAATGCTTCATTGTAATTCTCGAGATAATAACGTTTTTTTGTTCTTTTGTTTTTTTGTTCTTTTGTTTAACTTTTCAGGGATAAACCCATTCATAAATACTCATTTATAATGTTATATCGTTATACCGTACATTCATTCATTCGTAATGCTTCATCAGCATTTACTCAGGCATAATGTTTAAATGTGATTTATTCGTTCATAACGCTTTACCATGATGCTTGGCTTCACTCGTTAAATTGTCATTTACTTGAAGAGCTTTGATGCTCTTCTTCTTGTAATTAGCTCATTCAAAACGCTCTGACACTGATTCACTCTTCCATCATGAATTCCACCGATTCATTCACTCATTCATGTTCTTTCACTTACTGTAGGCTCTGCTTATATCATTTGGATTGTAAAAAGTGTCACACCATAAACACATCTACGTTTCAATATACAGTAGAACGTGTTAATAATGATACAAACAGAGCTCGTGTTTAAAAGTTTGTTTGAGTTTTTCCTTTTGAGGATGACTTTGTTCCCTGCGGCCGCAGGGCCGTACCTGCGCTTTGAGGACGAGGTCGCGTCCCTGCAGCGGGAGGTAGACAAACTCCTTACGCTGGGCGTTAACAAGATCATCGCTCTCGGTCATTCGGGATTTGAGACGGATAAAGAGATCGCCAGGAAGGTCCGTGGAGTGGACGTGGTGGTCGGAGGACACACCAACACTTTTTTATACACAGGTAGATTTTTTTATTTGTTTTTTTTTTTTTCTCCATGTACGTTTATATATGTAAGGTTCGGTAAATCTGGCATCAATATTATCGTGCAAATTGAAAACTTCTTGCAAGGCATCCGGTAAGTCCTGGTATGTTTTTCACATATTTCAGCTTATAAATAAACTTTTTCGCAAAAAAATAAATAAATAAATAACTGAGAGCGTAATATTGTATGAATTGACTTCTTTATCCTGGACTATGTCCTAGACCTGACCCTCTGCATGCCACGTTTTTGTTCTCAGTCCACTGCGTTCACATTTTCCAGCAACACGATCCAGTTATCTGATTCATTCCCCTATAAATCAGCAGTAGAGTGTCAGGCTGTTCACTCTGGCCTAATTTCATCCACTTTATTTGTATGAAAAATGGATCGGCGACCTTGAAAATGTTGGGAAAGTTATTTTTCTGGCGGAAATATATGTGTCTCCATGGTACCTCTAGAGTTTAAAGTGTTTTTTTTTTTTTTTTTACACTTTAGTTTGAGAAAATTTGTCAACCGTAATAGCAAACCGTGATTTGTGAAGAACATGAGCATGATGTGTGTGTGTGTGTGTACAGGGGCTCCCCCATCCAACGAGGTTCCAGCAGGACCCTACCCGTTATTGGTACAGTCCGATGATGGTCGCAAAGTGCCAGTGGTCCAGGCGTACGCCTTTGGGAAATACCTTGGCTATCTCAAAGTGACTTTCGATTCTGCTGGAAACGTGGTAAAAGCTGAAGGGAATCCAATCCTCCTAAATAGCAACGTAACTGAAGGTGAGTCGACGGGAAAAAAAAAAAAAAACCTTTGAAGTCTTTTATTAGCCGGTGTTTGTCGTTCCCAGTTTTTTTTTTTTTTTTTTTTTAACTATGCGGTGATGAGATGAAAGTGTACCTGTCGTCCAAGATGGAGATGAGATTTTCACATTTCAAGTGAAGACATGCTGTATAGACTTTTATGTCAAATATTAAAGATATTAGAAATGGGCTTGTAGTCTACAAGATTTCCAGAGAGCAGAAACGCAGCCAGTGGGAAGTGAAAGTGTTTAGCATTTGGAAGAAGAAGAGTTCAGAAGACGGTCAAGTGCTAATTTCGGGTACAAAGTGCTGAAACTAGAGACTCCTTCCATCCTCCTTCCTAAAAAAAAAAAAAGTTTCCAAACAGAACGCCTTACCATACCGTATCAGCAGTTCTAGTTGTTCTTTGTATTATGTTCGTCAGGACTGTCGTATAATGTTAAGACCATATTTTGGTATTTTTTAAACGACACAGAGAAACAGTTATCTGATGATTTATCTTCGTCATGTTTTCAGCAGGATGACACATCTACTGTAGTGTGCACGAATTTTGCACAAATGTCTCCATCACTGCATATAAGACTCCTGAACTTGTTGTGCAATGATTGGAATCTGCAGACAGGGCAGTTCAACTTGCTGAAGCAATGAAAAACCCCTTATATATATATATATATACAGTATATCTATATATAGTATTGTGAAAGTCCCCTCAAGACTGAGAAAATGTCCCCTCTTTTATTTATATTTTCACTCCAAAGAGCCTTTCGCTCTTATTTGGGGCATTTTTTGCCACTAATTTTCGATCCATTGCCTGTACCTGAGCAGTTTCAAAGGATTGTTTTTTTTCTTTATTAAGACACTCAGTGATATACAAATCATTCAAAGATTAAAAAAAACAAAAAAACATCTACCATAGCTTAAGGCATGAACTAGTCAGAACAGGTGCAGATGATGACAGATGATCCGGCCGGTGATTGGTGCAGCAAGTCCCCCACATGTGAACGAGTTCCGTTCTCAGATCTCGTTCGTAAGTCCAGAATTTTGAAGAAGAATTTTGCTTGTATTTATCAAAGTAAGGATAATTTGTAGTTTGTGGTCAAGGTGATGTGCAGCAGCAACGTTCCTTACTACTCACCAGCAGTATGATGGATCTTGATGTTTTCTCATCAGCACTCCAGTTTGGATCCTGCCGTACTACTGGCGACGACTCAGGCTCGTTTTTCACATATCAGCCCCGGACAAGGTGCAAGGTCGAAACAAGGTGTACTGTAACATTCTGCACACAGATGCGATTTCACATTTGGATGGTCTGCACTCAGGCTTCTCACCGTCCTTTTTTTTTCACCTCTGAGCCATCACTTCCTCCTATTTGCACCATCTATCACCAAACACACTAGGGTCTAATCAGTGGTAACCACTAAAGTCCTGTTTTCATTCTTCTAGATCCCAGCATTAAGGCAGATGTGGATGCCTGGAAGGTCCAGTTGGCCAATTACTCAGCTCAGTTTGTGGGGAACACACTGGTCTATCTTAACGGGACATTTGAAGAGTGCCGATTTCGGGAATGCAACCTGGGAAACTTGATCTGCGATGCCATGGTCAGCCATCAGACATTATTCACACCATTAGCTGTTCTTGTTTTAGAATGTTAAACTGCCCACGGATTAATGATTGTGTCAATTGGTATAACTGTTAATTTAGATATAATGTATTAATAACCACCGTGTTGTTCTTTCCATTTTTTCAGGTCCATCACTACATCAAATATCCAGATGAACTCCAGTGGAACCATGTTAGTTCCTGTATTTTAAACGGAGGGGGAATACGATCCCCCATTGATGAGAGAAGCAGAAATGGTATGTCTGGGTTTGAAAGTATGTGCACATTGTGTAGAAAGCCAGAATAAATCACGCAACATTCTGGCTAAGTGCGTTCAAATGTTCAAATAGCCACAGTGTGCATGCTCCTTCACCATCATCAAAACACAGACACGCTTCTACGATATTAACTATTGACATTAGGCAAAGTTTTAAAATAGGAAAAGACATCAATATCAAGAAATCTGTTTGATCAGTGTACACACGGTCAGAAACCAATTGAATCCAGAATCCAGACTGGCTTGTATCCGTGGGTGAAAGTAGGCCAGTACGGTCCAGTCCTGTGTATCACTAAGATAAAAAGCTGATGATATTTTGTACTAGAAAGAGGTGAGAGAAGCTACCTGCCAAAACCCACATTCGAAACTAGCCAGAAAACACATCTGATAAGGTTATGTACCGTAACTGTACGTGTTGTTCATGAGCCACAAAGCTAACCTGCTTCTAAAACAATTTGATCCCCTTTCTTAGCCCTGAGCTAGGGTGTGGAAAAGGCATTGTACTGTACACACTAGCACACTGGCTTTCCATTTTACACTATTTAGGATTTAACCCCGGAACAGTTACAGTAACTGATTAGAACGTGAAGACATTCACTTTTTTTTCACCCCTGACAAATGAGACCAATTAATGTTATTGTAGATCAGGTTATAAATGTAGAGGTAGGTGACATGTCTTTTAGTAGACTTGTAATTAAAAATTAGATAGATAGATAGATAGATAGATAGATAGATAGATAGATAGATAGATAGATAGATAGATAGATGAGTGCAATAAAAGAGTGCAATATAAAAATAGGTAAATCAGTTGTGATATCACAGCTCAGATATTGTCTCTTCACATGGGAACAGTGTGATCTAGCAAGCTTACACTCTTTAAATATAACAATTAAAATAAGATAAGACTAATATATTGCACATTACAGTTTGTCACATTACACTTTTGTCTGATGGATAGTTATTGTGTATTATGCACAGACTTTTGTGTAGTGCAAATATTTCCTATCATTCAATGACAGTGTCCCTTAGTTCTTTAGTACTCAGTTCAGTTCGTGAGTCTGTTTGCAGATATGAAGGGCAGAACATGAAACAGATGGTGTGCAGGGTGGGTTGGATTTTTCAATATGTTATTTGCTCTGGCGTGTCATCGAAGGCTATACAGCTCTTTCAGTGAGGGCAGTAAAGCAGCTGATGACTTTTTTTAGGAGTTGTTGATGACCCAGGAATGGATCTCCGTTGTGCTGCAGAGCAGCTGGCGAACCATACATTCTGTACGTATGATACAGCACGTCAGCACTTTTTCGATGGAGCAGCAATAGTAAAACGACAGCAGTCGCTGTTGTGCCAACTTTACCAATCCTTTGTGTTCCTGGTCAAGGAACTGGCTGCATTACATTTACGAAAGTCTATAATAAATTCTTTCGGGTTTTGTGGTGCTCAGGATGAGATTATTTTTTGACCAACCACAGTTGTGTCATCCGCAAACTGGATGATGTTGTTGGTGGTATGGGTTGAAGCACAGTCATGGGTGTAGAAGGCATATAGAATGGGGCTCAACATGCAGCCCTGTGGGATACCAGTGCTGAGTGTAAGTGTGGAGGAGAGGTGACGGCCTCGTCTAACAGACTGGTGGCAATTATTTTGAAAGTTCTATATCCAGTGGAAGGTGGTTTGGGAAAGTCCAAGGTTGGCAAGTTTGGTGACTAACCTGCTCAGGATAACAGTATTGAAGACAGAGCTGAAGACTATGAAGAGCATCCTCACATTGTTCCCTTCTGTAGATCGGTTTCCTCTTTAGGCAAATTGGTGGAGGTCAGAGGAGGGTGCGAAACTGGCTTTGATGTGCTGCAGGACCAGTCTCTCCAAGCACGTCATTATGACTGGAGTGAAGTTGACTGGTTAGTAGTCACTGAGACTATATATATATCTGTTTTTAGCAGAGGAATGACAGTAGCAGGTTTCATGCAGGGTGGTATGCAATATGTGGACACAGAAAGGTTGAAGAATTTTGCAAAGACCACAGAGAGTTGATCTGCAGGACCTTTCCTTTCACACATCAGGGAGCTCTTGTCATAGCAAATTGGGGCAAGATGGAGTTTGAAATGTGACACTTATTTATATTTAATTCTGGATGACGTTGGAAAGGTAAACATGTTTTAAGTAGTTAATCAGAACTTCATAGGAAATGCACACATTAGCCAGCATGTGGCCATTAGCAAAAGGATGGTACTGTAGCACATCATGAGAAAAGAACACCACAAAAGTGCATTGCCTAAACTCAGACTTCCCTTCTGATGTAAATCTTTCACCCATATGACGTCTAGACATGCGTGCAGAGAAACAGTCATGGTCAAGTCGCACGATCAGAATCAGCTAGGTCAAATTACAATTTAAACAACGTTTGTTTTGCTTTTTAGATGTAGGTACAGATGAAGGTTAGCATGACACATTTCACGTCATCGCTTAGCCGCTTCTCAATGGGTGTATGCACACTGCACCATGTGTTACACAAACACTCATGGGTTCCACTGAATCTGTATCCATCATAGCCATAATTATAATAAAGCACTTATCAAATGCAAATGAGTATGACAGATGCATAGTAAATAAATGAGTATTTTTTGTTTCTTCTCTCAGCGTGTGTTGACCTGTCCAGTAAATGTCACTGCAAAGTGAAAAGCTTAAGATCTTGACCCAATATCCAGGTACACTTGGTAATGAACTCGACCAGCTCTGTGCCCTAATACACACCTTTCCGCTCATGTAACAGAAGTTGCCCACGGACATCCACTTTCACCACAAGAGGATTTTTCATTATGATGACATTCCACTTTGGCAACAACAGTGTGGGTGAAGCTAGCTCCTGACTAGCGACATGAACAGTTTGACTGCAAAACACCATAAATGCCATTTTCATTGGCAAATGAGTTTTCTCTGAAATAACTGTGTTTAAACTACATAACTGCGGCTACTCTAGCAATGATTGAATATAGGAACGCGTCAGGACATTATGCAATTTGGATGTTGCTAAGTTCTACACGCTGCAGTGTAACTTTTTGTTTCACTTACAAATCAGTACAGTATGTCCCTTTTCTCTCTCTTGCTCCTGTTGCCATTCGCACTGGGAGTCGTGATTCATTAATGATTTAAAAAAAAAAAGAGAGATGCAGAGAGATAAGGCTATAACACTCAAGAGACGCACGAGCGCTTTGTGTACAAGAGACACATGCTGTGTTGCTACAGTAAGTCTGGTTCTGTTCGCTTCATCACGTTCTCCATTGACATACAGTGTCTTGCAACGTTATTCCTACTGTACCCCTTGAACTTTTCCACATTTTGTTACAAATGTAAATGTAATTATTGGGATTTTATTTGATAAACCAACACAAAGTCGCTCGTCACTATAAGTGATAATGAAATGCGCTTTTCAAAATTGCTTTACAAATAGAAATCTGAAAAGTGTGGCGTGCATTTGCATTCAGCCCCTAAAGTCTAAAGTCCAGTGGAACCAATTAAGTCACTTAATTAGTAAATAGAGTCCACCTTTGTGTAATTTAATCTCGGTATAAATACAGCTGTTCTGTGAAGCCCTCAGAGGTTTGTTAGAGAACATTAGTGAGCACACAGCATCATGAAGCCCAAGGAACACACCAGACCAGGTCAGGGATAGAGTTGTGGAGACATTTATAGCAGGGTTTGGTTATGAAAAAAAAAATATCCCAAGCTTTGAACATCTCACTTTGAGCGCTGTTTAATCCATCATCCGAAAAAATGGAAAGCGCATGGCGCAACGGCAAACCTACTGTACCAAGACGTGGCCGTTCACCTAAACTGACGGGCCGGGCAAGTAGAGCAGCAGGCAAGAGGCCCATTGTAACTCTGGAGGTAGTTGCAGAGATCCACAGCTTAGGTGGGAGCGTCTGTCCAAAGGACAACTATTAGTTGTGCACTCCACAACTTTATGGAAGAGTGGCAAGAAGAAAGCCATAAGAAGTCTCGTTTGCGACAAGCCATGTGGGGGACACAGCAAACATGTGGAAGAAGTTGCTCTGGTCCGATGAGACCAAAATGTAACTTTTTGGCATAAATGCAAACCGCTATGTTTGACGGACAACTAACACTGTGCATGGTGGTGGCAGCATCATGTTGTTGGGAAGCTTTCCTTCAGCAGGGACAAGAAAGCTGGGAAGAGTTGATGGGATAGAGCCAAATACTGGACAATCTTAGAAGAAAACTTGTTAGAGTCTGCAAAAGACTTGAGACTTGGGCGGAGGTTCACCTACCAGCAGCCAGAGCTACAGTGGAATGGTTTAGATCTAAGCGTATTCAGAATGCTAGAGTGGTCCAGTTCCAATTATGCACAACACAAATGAATGTGATATGGAACATACCTGTGCTTTAATACGACTGTGGCAAATGGAGTTATAGCGTTTTGCAAAACCACACAAAATTGACACTTACAGTATATAACCCCGACAATTTTGACATATTATTTGTGCTATTAAACACCCAGGTTTGCGATATTTCTTGTTTTATATTTAAAGAAAAACCCTCAGAATGACAGAAATGGATTTATCTCATTTTGCTTTCAAACTGTGCATGTATAGTTTGTCTAACAAGTCTACTTTGCTAACCAGCCAAATGCGTTTCACATACTCGTGTAGTTATATTCAAATAGCAAATGTAACTAAAATGCTGAACGTTTTGAGAGTTTATTTGTACAGTATGCTTGTAAATGGATTCACATTCCCCCAGGACATGGATATGATGCCTGGGCCTGGCTAGAAGTCTTTCAATGTGTTGATGACACTTTAGATTTTATCCTTAAATGTTCAGTTCTCTTGGGGAATGGCTTTTTATATTCCCATAATAAATAAGGTGTGGCTGGACATGTCCCCTCATGGTTACATTTGCGTCTCAGGTAGCATCACTATGGAGGACGTGTTGTCTGTGTTGCCGTTTGGAGGAACATTTGATCTGATTCAACTGAACGGCTCGACTCTGCTCCAGGCCTTCGAGCACAGCGTCCGCAGATACGGAGGAAACACTGGGGAGTTCCTACAGGTCTCAGGTTAGTTATTTGTTGGCTTGTTTTTCGACATGACTGTACTACTGCCTGTCACTGGGATGGAAGTGACACAGAGTTTGTGTTGAAACTTTACTCAAGATGTGAGGTCTTACAAGGTGTGAGATTTGTACCTACAGTAATCATTGCAGCTGAAACAATAAAGCCTGTCCTGTGTCCATTCCAGGACTATTACTCATAATCTGCTCACACGAAACATCATCCAAAAACAATGAGTACTGTTGCTCTATTTACTGTAAGGACTATATTTGCAGTATCCCATGTGACCCCAGGTCTTTGGAGTCGGGTTCCTTTCCAGCTTTCCTCCTGATCTCGTTTCAGGACAAATTCAAGAAAGTGATGTCTTAGGTTTCTTTATTAAGGCTCTAAGTCCATATTCAAAATTCTGTAAAGCTGATTTGTGCCAGTTTGTTTTGTTGTTTAGGGAACAATGGGTTAAAGATATGTACTAAAAGATATCCCCCTGAGAGCACCAACCTAGTGATGACATCCAGTTAGATGGTGCTCTTTTTTTTTTTTTAATGTTATTAAATACTGAATGCTGAAATCTTGTTTACAGAATACAAATAACCTCATGCAGAGACAATATAACAGTCATGACATTTGGTTAATGCCCTCATCCAGAGCTAATTAGTTATTAGGAGGTGAGGGTTAAGGGCCTCGCTCAAGGGCGCTCCGGCGGTAGCTTGATTGTCCTGGGGTTCGACCCTGTAAGCATGTGACCTGTAGTCCAACTGAGCTACCTGTAGAACACATAAGGTCACACCGGCTTTTGCAAAAGCTTTTGTTTTCGACTTTTACAAAAGGTAATTGAATAGCTTCTAACTCTAAGCTGAAGGCGTCCAAAATAAGCAGTAATCTCCTTTAAACAGTTGATATTGAGATGCATCTGCTACGTTATGCTCTGTAAAGTCTTCATAACGCTTCTAATCTGAGGTGCTGTTCGTTAACTGAGGCTGGAAACTCTACATGAACTTCTCCTTTACAGCAGGTTTTGTTCTCGCCTTCCTGGGATGGTTTTCATGAAGCAAATGCATTTGACAATACAACACTGTTCTTGCAGGAACTGCTCCAGAACAGCTGACCTTCGTGTCTTGAAATAACAACTGACTAGTTGTTGCTGTTGTTACTTAATTACGTAATGTGCCATGTGTTTTATTTCATACAGTATTGTTTTACAATGTAGAAAATGAATCCAAGCTTGTGTGCAAACTTTTGACCGGTGCTGTAATATACTGTACAGTAGAGCATTGCTTTAAATAGCATCATATAGAATATATTATAGTTTCTGTACATCATATTCAAAGAATATCAATAATATAAGAATAAAAATAAAAGAAGCTCAAGAGTGAATAAGAAGCAAAGCAAAAGGAAAAGAGATTTCAACACTGAGCCAAGGTGGGATCCCATCTTCATTGATATGGACTGATAGTAGTCCTAGTCCATAGTCCCCAGTCACATGTGATGTTCCCTAATTGTTGGTTTTTCCCTATCCTGCTGTAGATATAAGATGACCGGACATTGTTCTGTTCACCCCCAAACTTTTTAACCTTCTTAAAAACAGAAGCTGAACTGTGGAAAATGACTGATAAAGGTCATTGACCCAAGCAAGCTGGTGTCCCTAATCTTCATGGTGTGTGTGTGTGTGTGTGTGTGTGTGTGTGTGTGCGCTCAGGCTTTCAGTTGGAATACAACCTCAACAAGCCGCCTGGTCAGCGTGTGGTGAAGGCGAATGTGTTATGTACCCAGTGTCGAGTGCCGCACTACGAGCCCCTGGTCCGTGAAAAGGTCTACAAGGTGGTGATTCCATCCTACCTAGTAGACGGAGGAGACGGTTACTCCATGATCAAGGAGAATATCCTGAAACACGACAGTGGTGAGTGGCTCTGCGTGCTAACCGACGTTTAGAACACAGAGCTGGTACGCATGCGACTTCATATTAGCTTGTTAATACAGCCTGTGCGAAACGGCAATGGTCCAGAAACTCCAAAATTATTGGCACTCTTCATGAAAATGAGCAAACACTTTACTAAAGATAAAATATAATGATACTTTTTATTTTTTAAATGTTTGGACATCATCATTCAGTGAGAAATTCTGCAAAAGTGTTGGTTTATCTTAGGGGTAGTTGATCATGTGTGTGCTCTGCGATGGATTGGCACACCCTTTCCATTGTGTACCCAGGCTAGTGCCCTACTGTAAGTCGCCTGTGACAGGCTCCAGACCCCGACCACTGGATAACGCTGTATAGACGATGAGTGAGTGAGAACATTATGGAAGTATAACAGTGCCAAAATGAATCCAAGCAAAATAGCAAAACTTCTCCCAATAAAAATGTTTGGATTCTTCTGCATTGCAATTCATTTTGAAGAAAAATGAAATTAGGGAAAGAATCCCTACAGCTTTTGTTTTATCATGCTTGAAATTTTCGGCACCGCAATTGATTGTGGTTGTATATTTAAAAAAAAAAAAAAAAAAAAGAAAAGAAATTCAAGCACTTAAAAATCAGTGCAAAAATACTGACCTCACTAAATTGCTGTTGAAAAAACATTCAGTTGTTAAAAATTCCAGCCTCACAAATTCAGGCGGCCAAAAAGTAATTAAATTTGACATGAAAATTGAGATTTATAAATTTCAGGTAGAAAAGAATTCAGGTCTTCACACTGCAGTCCTGTTCTGTGCTCCCTTCTCCCTGCTCCTACTTTGCAGCGAACTACTTGCCAGTTGGAATACAGCGCTTGCAACTGACTGCCGAAATGGCAATTAAAAGGCAGCAAAACAGGTATTATGCGCCGAAATGCATCCTTCCCAGAGATTGCGCCTTTGGCATAGTCGCTGTCTTCACAACGCACAACAAGATGGGATTCATTTGCTTAACAGTAGCAACAACAAACAAGCCGATGAAACTGAATTTCTAATCCTTGAAAATAAAGGTAACAGTTTGTAATAAAGAAAAACAAGTGAGTATAGTATAGTATAGTATAGTATAGTGATAGACTAAAATATTAGGATTAAAGAGAAATTCAGGGTTTTAATGACATTCAAATTTCTTTTTCATAATGACAATGGATTTAATAAGAATAGTTTGTGTTCTGTAATTAATTTCGTTTTTTTTAATTCCTCAAAACCTGCCGATCATAGAGACAAAAACGTCCACGGTACTCGGGTGTCACTCGCTCAGTCCTGTATAAATAAAGGCTTGAACTACAGTATAAATACATCGTATATAGTATGCTGTCTTAAGACTTTTGACCCCCACTGTATAAACGAATTGTGTGATGGTAGTGGTATCAAAAATGTTGATAACGAGTTAGACGGGGCATTTTGTGTCCCAGCTCCATATAAATTTAGTAGGATAAGCACTGAAAAAATATCAGTAAGTGGTGCCGAGTTTAAAGCCTATAGCACTTGCCAAGTACAAGTACCTGGTGTACAGCGAATTGCACTTGGTGGAGGTGACTTGAAGTAACAGAATAATACTGCAAATTAAAAGTGTATCTAAAAGTACAACAATAAATTATAAGCATGAGAATGAGTCAGTCTCTGTTCTCTTCATCCTGACTCGAAACATTTTCCCGCCGCATTAGGAAAGTCATGGTGCACAGCTTCTTCTTCCCACTCAGCGGGGGCAGGTGTCTCATGGCCGGATGGGTGACACTTTTTTTTTTTTTTTTTTTTCCTTCTTCTTCAACCGTGCTGTATGAGGAAGGAGTCGTGACAAATTGGTTTCTTTTGATTATTGTTGTTTTCACTTTGATGTTACATCATTTTCAGGCAACACACGGCATGACGAGGATGAAGTACAAATGCAACGGACAAGAAGACAAATCAGCAAAAATATTAAGCAATATAAATTCAACAAAAAGCCAATGGCATGTGTGTTGTTGCTGTTACTGAACTGGAATTAATCCCATCTTGTTCTTGAAGGCAACTGTATTTGCATTACCGAGAGCAGGGGAGAGGAAACCCATCGCTGTTGATGTATTGCAAGGAGGCATTTTAGCACATGTACTGTTCCCTGTTTTTCTGCTTCTCAATTTTGTTATCCAGCCAGTTAACAATCGCGGCATTGTGATGAACAAGCAGTTCAGTTTTTTTATACACTAAATTGCAATGCTGAAAATGTCAGGCCTTGTAAATGCTGTAGGAAAATGATCCATTCCGATCTAATTGCAATGCAGGAAAATTATTAGATTTTATATGACAGGTTTATTCAAAAGCATGCAACTGCCAGAAAGGGGCTGCTTCCACACAGTCCCACCATGCATAGTGAGGAGGATGTTAAGAGAGGGAAAGAGGAGCCCAAAATTCATTTTTTGTAAAGTTTAAACCTTCACCATTTCATAATCAATAGCGAGATCAACCGTAATCACAAGCCTTTTTACAAGAGATCCATGAAAGCAGCTCATCGCGAAACCAAGAAATAAATTCCAGCATCTAAACTTTGGCAAGTAACTTTGAAACCATGGTTGGGTTTTCCAACAGGCAGGACAGTGTCATAACGAACAAAGAAATGGTTGCAGTGACTCAAAACCAAGGCTTCATAATGACCACTCATGAACCCAATGAAAAGGTTGTGGTCTCAGTCGAAAAGAGCAGTTTACTGTATGTGAGAAACCCGAAGAATCTCAGTGGATTGCAAATGATCTACATGAAAGAGTGGTCCAAGATACCACCACCATTGTTCTTCACACCGACATTGGGAGGAAGAGAGGTTTGCTGGGACGTGATGTTCATTTTACAGTTTTTGCAAGGAATCTCCAGTGTCAAACTTACTATAGTTTTTAGTTTTCCAGGATTTTTTTTTCTGCAACATAGAAGTTGCATTTATATATTTTTTAAACATTAACTATGTCGAAAAAGAGTAAAACTTATTATAGCTCTCCACATAGCAAGTCTGAGGCTATAAATCTTCTAGAGAGCTGTTTTAAAGCCTGTTTTGTGTCAAAGATGAAGGATTTGCATAAAATGCATTCAAAATTGTAGAACTGGAATATTACTCACTCACTCACTCACTCACTCACTCACTCATCATCTATACCGATTTATCCTGTATTCAGGGTCACGGAGGCCTGGAGACTATCCCAGGAGACTTAGGGCACAGGTCGGGGTACACCCTGGACAGTGTGTCAAGCCATGGCAGGGCACACACGGGCGATTTTGGGAACGCCAATTAGCCTAATCTGCATGTTTTTGGACTGTGGGAGGAAACCGGAGTACCCGGAGGAAACCCACCAAGCACGGGGAGAACATGCAAACTCCATGCACACGGAGACGGGAATCGAACCCAGACCCTGGAGGTGCACCCTGGACCGTGCTGCGACTGGATTATGTCTAAGCGAATGTCTATTTTAGTCCACGCTCTGCCTATGATTAGTGACAGACAGCAACATTTTTATGTATATATAAGTAAGGATGACTCCAAGTGCTTTTAGCTGTTAAGCTGTTATGATGCACTGAATAGCCAACTGATTATTCACGCTTATTATGCTCAGCCTCATTTGAGAAAATATCTTGGGCAGTTCTGCTGCTTTTCCATTTACTGTTCCAAAGAGATTACATTTATTTATAGAGCAGATAAACCAGATCCTCTCTTGCATCCTCAGCCTGCATCTGCACAAACACTGCATTTGCTAGTGTCTCCCTCAGCCACTGCGTACAAAGCCAATGCTCTTCCTCAGAAGCTGTCACACTGTGGGTATTTGATTCTACAGAAATCGGGCACCCACAGATTTTCCCTCCTGATAAAAGAGTAAGAAAGGTTTGTTTTACCTTAGAGGGTCGGACTCAAAAAAGGTGCAGTGTCGAGTAACTTCCTGCTCACTCGAGTCCTAATACTAAACATTTTGTTGTTTTGAGGTTATTTATTATTTTCCTACATTATCCAGGACCCACCGTGTTTTATTCTCTAGTTACTTAAAATTCAAGTTAGATCCTTGATGATAGAATTCAAATTCACATGTTGGCCTTCTCTATAATTTATTCACTTTCATCGGTCATGATGATAAAAAGGGTGGAATGCTTTGAGCATGTCGTACTGTATGCTCTACTTACCTTTATCAGATCACCGTTTATGTAAACAGAGTCTAGACATCAAGACGAAAACACACACAGGGAACTTGTAGGAGACGTTCAAACTTCAAAGACTAAAAAAAATTAAATTAAATAAAACAAAAAACAATAGGGAAAAAAACTGTCAATTGTTTATGTATTGCAAATCGTCAGACCCGAGTTCCAGACACTAAAGTCGGAAACGTGTGTCTGGCTTGGAAAAACAAACAGGGTGCAGGTGTTCGTGTGTTCATGTAACGTTTGCTTTCCCCACAGGTGACCTCGACATATCCGTCTTTTCTCGCTACATCGCAGAGAGGCAGAGGGTTCACCCGTCCGTGGAAGGACGAATCCGTCTCTTAAACTCTGCCGTGGAAATCTCAAGTCAGTTGACTGCTTTACTGCTGTCTGTGCTGCTCTGGCTCTCATGTCTAAGCTTGTGAGCTCGGCCCAGTACGTCCACAGCATTCCCGCTGTACTGTACACGTCAACGTCTCAGTTATTTTCTTTACTGTTTAACGACTGGCTAGAATGTATATTTTATAAATATTTGATAGAGACAATCATAGTGTCTTGTATGGTAAGAAGACCCTTTATTTTCATGGTGTCTATTAGTGTGTTTTGAATATTGTTTTTAATCGACACACAGTTGTATCCGGGAAATTATGTATAGAGGTGTAAAAGCTGAGACTGCGTATAATATGTTATCAAATGGGGAAATAAAAACAGGAAGGTTAAAATAATATCTTACAGTAATATTACGTATTTATTAACAAGGTCAAAGGTGAATGAAACTAATCCGGATTATACATTAGAGTCATTAGGCGATCGTGTTTTACATTTTATAACCAACTCTCATTCAAATTTTATATGTAATGATTATACAATTATACTCGGCCTTCCTGTTTTTAGACGTGCACTTAATGACTATGTTTATTTCTTATTTAAAAATAAAGCTAAATTGTACAGGTTTATTTTTTTTAGTTCACTCTAGCTGATTAAAATAACTCGAGCCCTTTCCAAAGAAGTAAAAACTGCCACCTCATTTCATTAGCAGGTTTTGTGAATGTCACGTTTTTTTTGTTAGTGGTTCACCTGTTTCTCAATTACATCTTTAAAAAAAAAAAAAAAAGACTTTTCAGGAAGCTGACTGAAGAAGGCAGTCATTGTAATTCAGTAACAGTTCTCAGGGAGCAAGCTGTGGAACAAAATGTGCTTTGTGTTCATTTGTCGCCGCTTTCGCCGAATTGACCTTGAGCTTGCTTGCTTGCTGTTTATACCATCCGCTGTGTCATTGTAAGTACAGTTGGGGACCTCAAAGCGAAAAAAAAAAAAAAGAAAAGAAAGAAAAAGGAAGTCTCTAAACAGAACCAAGCATTCAGTCTAAAGGCTTTACTTTGTTCCTTCTGTGTAAGCCATGTTGCTGTAACTCTTATAGCTAAAAGGCTATTTTAAAGACATTGCATCAGTCAGATGCAGCAAACATCAGCTTTGTCTATTATACAGAACTATATCATTTCAATTGCAAATAACCTCAATCCGTTGTTCTTTACTGCGTGGGGTACACGAGCAGCTGGCTGCATTTTTCATAGTGGAATCGAATTTTTATTTTCCGACTCATCTGCATTCGCAAGGTCATTTGGTTAAAGGGCAAAAGGGGAAGCCCTTAAACGTTTCACATTCATACAAGTAGTAATAAAGCTGTAGATAACAGCACATAAGTTTGAGGGAAACTGTTATAGTACTGTTGAATTCTTGCACTGGTTATATGGATTTAATTATTTTTATTATTTTTATTATTATTATTATTATTTTTATGTACTTATTCTAGTCTATTATTAATAGACTGCACCATGATGCTTCCACCACCGTGTTTCATACTTGGCGGGTTCTTTCCTCTTGTTTGTTTATGTGCAGCGTGTTTTTAAAGTGGATACTTGGAAAGGGCATTAAAGAAACTAGAGACATCTAGAGACAAGTCTTTTGCTGTTACTTTGGGCTTCGTTGTCATTGCAGGACACCTACTTCTTGCAAGAACGTTAGAAAAACACTAACAAATTTCTCATTTGTCAACATTTTATCTTATTGTAGCTCGATTAACTTTCAGTAATTATTAGTCAGTTGACTTACCAGCATAGCAAGTAGTTTCAAGCTTGTACCGTAATATATACAGTAACTTCATATAAAAGGTTATTGAATACTTAAACCACACAATATGGCCATCTTGACCATTCCAGAAGTAACCATGTCATTTATGGCTCCCCTTCCGTCCCGTTCACCGGCACAAACAGGATCAAACTCACCAAATATATTGACAAATTTGTGCGGAAAAAAAAAAACTGACCGATTTAAAATATATATATATTAACCTCAAGTGGGAAGAGGTTGGCCGCCAGTGTCTTGGTCTATAGAAAGCAAAGAGCAAGGAATGTATAATATCTCATACTTGGCCTGGAGATAAAAGAGAGGAAACATTAGAAGGCCAAGATGTTGAAGGCAAAAGCAGTTCAAAGAAGCATATAAGATTAGAAATATGGAGGTAACGAAGAGCACCAAAAGTGACAAAGTAAGCTTTGTTGAAAAGTTGGCAGATGAAGCCGAGCGTGCTGCTGTAATAGGAGAGATAAGTGCTTTATGCAAGATCACAAAGCAACACTGTGGCAACAACATGAACCAGGCAAGGATGGAAAAATGCGGGCAGCAAGATGCGTACAGGACTTCTGTGAAGTACTAATTCACCCAGAACAAGATGCTCCTGCCAACCCTGCACCAGCAGATAATGTTCAGCTCTTCAGCTGTAGCAGGAGTCAGGAAAAGCTGCCTTTAATACCCAACCAAAGTGCTCACAGACCTCTTCAGGAATATCTGGAGGAATTAAATAATACCCGAGGACTGGAACAAAGGCCTAATTGAAACACATCCCAAGAAAGTAAATCTCCAGAACTATGAGAAGTGAGTCTCGATTTCATCCAAAAATATCTACAGGATTCTTCTTGGCAGAATGGATGCCACCATTGACCTTAAGCTGAGACAGGAACAGGCAGGATTAAGAAGAAGCTGGGGATGTGTGGCCTAGATCTTTGCTTGTAGGAACATTATTGAGCTGTTCATTTAATTAGTCTTTGTACATCAGCATGTATGGGCCTGGACTACTGGATGTTCACGCATATGGTCATAATAGGTAACAATCTATTATTTATATTACATCTATCCATCTTGGAAGCTCTGTAGTCCAACTAGGGACTGTGGTGTCCGTGACCAATGGTGATCACTGGAGGTTAATGGTGACCATTGTATTTAATCCCATTTGTACAACCAATGTAGTACCTCCGTTCAACCCTTTTCTGCAACTTTGAAAACTCCAATTGGCATAATGTGCATGTTTTAAGAAAACCGGTGAACTCAGAAGAAACCAACCAAGTACAGGGAGAACATGCAAACTCCATGCACACAGACCTGATGCAGGAATCAAACCCAGAACTGGAGGTGCCACAGTGCTGCCATTATTTATATTGTTAACCCAAATACTACCTGATGTCCATCAATTCATGTAGCTACTCATAGTTGTCTTCAAAATAAGACATAACTCATGAGCTCAGGAACTCCATCTCGGTACACATTCCCAAATTTCCATGGAACTTCCTTAAGTAACAAAAGCTACACCGCTAAACGTTAAAAAATTAAAGACAAGATCTTCATTTTCTTTGTTGTTCCTCTTTGGAAATTCAGAGTTAAAGGACAAGATTGACATCACAGGCAGGTGGATCTTTTAATGCTAAAGCATCCAGACTTTGAAACATGGCTGCTTAAAACTCCTCACAAAAGAACAATTATGAACCTGAAATAACTTTAAGTCTCTTTTCCGTTTTTAAAGAAATGCGAGAAAGTGATTAAACAAAGTTCAACCCAATAATTTCTTCACATGTCTTATTACAAAAGTAAAGGATAGTCCACATTTTGGTAACTGATGAGTCCAACAGGTTCCAGGTTATTCCAATAGGGTTTACAAACTTTTTCATTAGACTTGGAGTTTATTTTTACATTATATATAAAGGTTTCTGTCATAGATATTTTCTCTATGAGTGCAGGATAGAAATAGTATAGTGAAATACACAGCAAATGATTAAAAGGTCCCATATTTCTTTAACAAGTTACCACAGGTCTCAGAGTTCTCTCGAAATGTGTCCGTTAGTGCTGCAGCCGAAATACCCTGGAGATAAAGTCTTCACTCCTCCTTCAAATGCGCCATTTCAGTGTCTATATAAATGAACTACTGCCAATCCACATCCCTGCCAGAGATCTGCAGAGCTACAGTAAGCAGGACCTTATATGAGGTCACAGTCGATGGAAAATACTAATGTTGTTATTGTTAGTCTTTCGTAAACGGGGGAAAAAAGGAGGCAAGGTATTTTTCCCTGACTTTGTTGGTTGCTCATTGGTATACACACACTAGAGATCTATCTGAATGTCTAAAAATGACTTAAAAGGGAATTGTGATAGATGATAGTTGCGCTTTTAAGCAAGGACGGCCTTAAAAATCACTTTGTATAAGATTTATAGTTCATCCTTTAAGAGAAAACATCCTGAAATAAAACCCAAAGAATACCCAGTGTGTTAAAATGAATAATAAATATATTTATTTCATCACTGCAATAATAAACACTGGAATGTCGAAATTTCAGGTGCGCCTCTGGTTATTCTTTATTTACATCTGTCTCGTTCTTGGGTTTTCTTTCTGTGTAAAGAGATAAACGACGGACAAAATCAGGTTTTAAGGCGGGACCATCAGAAATCTGAAGTGAGGAAAGATTAAAGGAAGCATCTTTATTTAATACAATGAGAGGGAGAGGTTTACCGCACTGAGCTCTGGAAAAAGCTCCTCAACTGCAATGTCAAGAAGCACGTAAGTGATCTAAAACAAGAACAGGCCACAATGAGTCACATCCCAGATCATGCAATGGTTCAGCAAGTAAACATCTCATTCACAGTCTCACACACACACACACACACTCACACACTCACTCTCACTCTTTACCTGTTTGTTGAGGAGAGGCTGCTGGAGGCAGTTGAAGATCAGCTGAATGCCCTCGTATTTGCTCTCCTCTCCTATACACTTCCCCACCATATCTAACAAGCGAGACGGATCGCACGTTAGTAAATCGCTTCAAATGACTGGAACCCTTTAACACATTATCAAAACTGGGAAGGATAGTGCTGAACCGTCAACTTGGTGGGAGAAATTTGTCAGGGAAAAAAATTATAAAAAATCATAAATGGAGGTCACGTAAACACTTAGTGAAGTTGCATAGGCAAAAGGCAAAAAAAAAATAATCTGCATTAATAACCATAGCTATGTTTAACAGTGAAAGTAAGAACATTTCTATAAACATACAGTGTGATGAGAAATCGCAGGGTTGGGACTAAACAGTTAAGTGGTCATAAGAAAACCA
The DNA here is from genome assembly GCA_011419295.1 of Clarias macrocephalus. Lineage (NCBI taxonomy): Eukaryota > Metazoa > Chordata > Actinopteri > Siluriformes > Clariidae > Clarias > Clarias macrocephalus. Next base: position 156,566 of record JAAGKR010000631.1, on the reverse strand, counting down.
CTTGACTCATCAGAATAAAAGGCTTGAGTTTCTTACGGGGCATAAATGTTGTACTTCGGAGCGATGGAAAAAGATCATGAGGTCTGATGAGTGATCCTATTCCAGAGCGATGGAATGGCGTGTCAGGGTGAGAAGGGAAGCGCATTAGGCGATGCACCCATCATGCATACTGGCCGCTGTACAATCCTCTGGAGGCAGTGTGATGGTCTAAGGTTGCTTCAGTTGTCAGATCTAGACTCAGCAACGTATAATATGTGGCAAAAAAATGAAGGCAGCTGACGACCTGAATGTGCTGAATGAGTCACCAGGTCATCACATCTATGTGAGTTTTTCTTGCCATGATGTCATGGCATTCTGGGAGCATGAGGACTCATTTTCACACATGAACTGACCGCCACTAAAGGGGACTGGAAATCTTAGAATGTGTGACTTTGTGATTATTTTTTATAAATATCAGTATAAATAAAATTAAAACCCAAGTCAGCACACACCGATATAAAGTCAAATTCAGTTCTAACAAAAGAAGGAACAGTGCTACATAAACAGAGGACGGGCTCCTGCCTAAATGTCAGCAAATGCCTCAGTAATATTATACATTATTAAATACAATTTCTTCACGTAGACATGAGTTAAAATAACTTCCTTCTTTCATTTTCACCCTTCACCTTGATAGTTGAATAATAAGAGATTTCTTTCTGCAAAGATTCGTGTAATACGCTTGAATATTAATAATTAATTAATTAAATCGATAATTTAATTGAAGGTAAGGAGCGTAAGGAAAAAGACGGTGATGAGAGATTGACTGTTGTTTTGTGCGTGTGCAATGTCAGTTATGACAGTTAGAGATATTTAAAGGCCAAAGTACACACAGGATACATTCCCCTTTGAAGTTTGAAATAGCTACGTTCTAAACTTAGAGTCTCTTAATTGCAGTCTTGGATCCAGACAGCCGAGGATCGTGGCCCAAGTATGGGTTGAATGAAAAGCAAGGCTCAATTTAAAAAAGTGTTTCCAACGTAGACAGACATATTTTCGGTTTAATACCATTTAGCTAAAATGCAGCGAGGGTTTTAGTCGGTGTTGTTTGAACCACTGCCTCGTTTCGCTCCCACGCTGATAAAATGTTTGAGATTAGGGCCGGATTTTCATATGCACACTACAAAGGCCATCAATTCACACATGGGACTACCAACCTGGCAGGTAGTTCATCATCTCTTCAAATGTTTGCTTGGCTCTTCTCTGTTTGTCTTCCGGTGAGCGCTCTTCATTGTTCTCACAGAACACCGCATCTGTGTGTGGGTGAGACAGAGAGACATAGAGAGAGAGAGAAGAAAATTCCTATTGACAATGGATAGAGTGAATGCTGACAAGTGAAAAACTCAAATAAGGTCACCATATAGACTAATTCTAACTGTCTAGGAGGATTATGAATAAACAATATAAAAATTAAACCAGACAGGACAAAACAACAGTGGCAGCCGATGAAAAAGTGCAACAACTTCGCCTGAAGTGACAAGAAATAAACCGCCGCCCAGAGCATTTTTTCGTCTTTAAAGGGACTGTGGTTTCACTTCTCAGCAAAATGAGGTGACCTCTTCCTCTATAAGAGTCTACCGAAAATAAACAAGTCTGCGACAATGCATGGTGCTCGACTCGTCCCGCTCTCGACGTCTGCATAGCTAAGACGAGAAAGCTATAATTACACCTCTGCACCATGCGTCCAAGACTTTCTGCACTCTGAATGTTACTCATCTCATTCCCCCATAAACAGCATTGCAAAAGCCCTATTGTTTCCCAACTGAAGTCATTTTTATTGGTCCTAAAACTGATGACGCACAGAACTGGGCAAAATATCATATCACAGATCGGATACAGATATTCCTGATATGTGGTTTGTTGTTGGTGAGTTTTATGAGCGAGTGAGACCGACCTCTCAGGAGAGTGATTAATGAAACGAGGCGATGCTCTTGTAGGATCTGGTCCAGTTTGTACTGGAGGTACTGGTCCATGTACGCCTCCAGAGTCTGCTTGCCGAGTATGCGGCCTGCCGAGAGCACGTGGTGCAGCCAGTCAGGCATGTGGAACACCACCCGTCCTAACACACACGAACACACAGTCGAGTGTGAAAGCAGCTGTGAATGGTATAGCGTGCCACTCTACAATTACTGCCAGTGTAGAAATAAACATGCGGTGAAATAATGATCAACTGGTTATATGTACCACTTGATGTCAAAAGAATTATATGTATAAAACTCAAAAGTTTGTACACAAGTTTGGGTTTATTTTCTACATTCTAGAACAATACTGGAGATTTCACAATAATGAAGAAACACACATGGCATTAGGTGATTGAGTAACAGCATCAACATCTTTATCAACAACAACAACAGCAGCAGTCAGTTGTTATTTTAAGCCACAGAGGTCAGCTGTTATGGAACAGTTCATTGCGGGAACAGTATTGTGTCAAGTAAATTCGCAAAACCCATCACACACCATGATGAAACTGACATTCATGAAGACCTTCCCAGGAAAGCAAGACCAAAATGTTACCTCTGCTCTTCATTTAGAGTCACCAGCCTCAGAAATCATCAATTAACAACCGGCACCTCAGATTAGAGCCGTTATGAAGGATTTACAGAGCACAAGTAGCAGATATATCTCAATATCAATATCATATTTAATATTAATATTTATTTTTAGAAATCTGAATGCAAACGAAAAATGCTCATGAAATCAAAAAAAGCTGGATTAGATGTTGATACTGTCTGGATCTCATTTTACTAACTGATTCTCACAAGTTACTGCTTCACTGGAACTAAGTATTTACATACGACTTTTTCTTAATTTCCACTTCTTTATAATTTAATATGCTCCCTCTTATGATGCATCCACCTGTGACTGGCAACTGCACACAAATGAAGTAATTAAAGTTAAAGACTGTGCTTATTTTTGTTCACTTACAGTACAGACCAAAAGTTTGGACACACCTTCTCATTCAAAGACTTTTCTTTATTGTGTTCTCTATCCCAAACAAGTCTCCTTAGCAGTGGTTTCCTAGCAGATCTTCTACCATGAAGGCCTGATTCACACAGTCTCCTCTTAACAGTTGTTCTAGAGACGTGTCTGCTGCTAGAACTCTGTGTGGCATTGACCTGCTCTCTGATCTGAGCTGCTGTTAACCGCCGATTTCTCAGGCTGGTGACTCGGATGAACTTATCCTCCGCAGCAGAGGTGACTCTCGGTCTTCCTTTCCTGGGCCGGTCCGCATGTGAGCCAGTTTCTTTGTAGCGCTTGATGCTTTTTGTGACTGCACTTGGGGACACTTTCAAAGTTTTCCCAGTTTTTCGGACTGACTGACCTTCATTTCTTAAAGTAATGATGGCCACTCGTTTTTCTTCACTTAGCTGATTTTTTCTTGCCATAATACAAATTCAACTTCTTTGAATGAGAAGGTGTGTCCAAACTTTTGGTCTGTACTGTACTGTGCTTATTGAAGTTAGAGTTAGCAGGCTCAGAAATCACCAATTAACAACCAGCCCCTCAGATTAGAGATAAATAAGCAATATATGAATTTAAAATAATTATTTAAAAATATTTGTGTGCATATAAGCAGAAAATTTACAATATTTATAAAAGATACCAAAGTAACATAGGATTGAAATAGAAGGTTATAAATTATGCAGGATTACAGACTGTACAGAAATCATTTCTGTACGTACAAGAATACAAGGAGTGTACAGTATATACAGAGCCAGCCAAAAAAATGAATACACACTACAGGAATAGAAACACTTGTATAAATATGCTCAGGAAGTGGTTAATAACTTTTCGTGTGACGTTATATTGAGTGACATCAGATTGAGTGACATCTCTTAGTGTGATGCTTTTTGGAGGTCTTGGTGTAAAATTCCCCCTATTATAAAATTCTGTCATAAGTGTATTGGTACAGTATGTCACCTTTACTGTAACTGTATGTGCCCACTGGTGCACTGGCACAGGGTGCTTGGGCCCACTCATCATTGCTCGCACCTATTTTTTTTCCCCTGAAGTGTGTATAAATTTCTTCTCTTATAGAGTTCTTCCTTTTGTATCAACCAGATTGATTTACATCTAACGGAACTTAACAACTGTTCGCTTTCGGTTCCTAATGAAGCAGAAGTGTTACTACTAAGGGGCTTGTACTAATTGTAACAGTGTTTCTCAATTCAACAAATATCTCTTGATACACTCAGACCTACTTGGTTAGATTTTCAGATTTCAGAGGTATCTGACTGCGCTGGCTGTATTTGATATCTTTACTGGACCTGCTATTAAAAAAATCGATACAAGATACTGTACCGGTTTAATACGGTTTTGGTTGTAAACTGACACCGAGTTACATGTACAGTACTCACCCACATACATCATGTAGTCGTAAACCCCCTCAAGCTCCATCTGATCCAAAAAATAGTTCTGCTTGTGCTTCCTGTCCGCGCTGTCCGTTTGGTCCGCGTTGTTTTTATAGAGAACATTGTGAAGCTATAAAAGCAGAAGAACAAAAGGAAAGTCATGTAAGTCACGCATGCTAACACGAAATCGGTGTGCGAGTTTTATTGCACTATGGTCCTAGCACGATGGTTTTTCACCGTACAATGCACGAATCACAAAATGTACATCTACTTTAGGATTTTACAAGAGGTGTTCATATCAACCTGGGACTTTTGTTTGCGACACGATATAATCCCCTGCCCCTATGCATCCCAGTGCACTCATGCTAGTGCTTGGGCACCATCAAGGTAAAAAGTTTCCTCATTACGCTGGAGTCTTGAGCAGAATGCATGCTTTACATCCAAAATGTTGGCACAGAATGACAGCTTTTTATTGGCCCAAACATGTGGAAATAGTTAGAGCGAGGTCAGGACTGTACGAGGGATGTGGCGACAACACCCAGCTGAGTTCCAGTAAATGTGCAGGTGTTGTGGCGGAAAGCACGAGGTCTTGCATTGTCCTGTAAAAACATAACACCTTTGGTGATCAAACTAGACTGTTTATTTCTCAGATCGTTCATTCCACTCGCTCAGTGTTGCACTGGGCTGCGAGCCACCTCGGCCGGGAGTCAGAAAGACAGGGTGGAGGTACAGTAGAGGGGTTTTGTATTTCTGCAGGAGCATTAACAGACACACTATGGGGGAACTTTGAGACCTGTGCTAGCTTGGGACCTTTAAACTTAGGAATAAGGCTGAAACAAGTGCCAATTTTTTCCACCTACTGTCAATGTAAGAGTGTTTTTACTTTTTCAAAAAAGCTCTGTATGGAGCGCAATATGTGCTGCTGCAGTATGAGGAAAAAGAAAAAGCAGGTCGTGTGTGCGACGTTCACATTCTTACCAGTTCTAGCTAATAACCAACAAGCGTCATGCTCTAGAAATAGGTTTGTGAAGAGGGTGTTCGCTGTGGTTTTGAAGCCGACCCGCTTGTGTGACTTGACAGTTGCAAGTGTGACAACTGATGCTTGTTCCACAACTTGACAATTCATTTCATGAAACGTTGCAACCATGGAAACTGGGTACTTAATTCTCACTGTATTCGCTCCCGAACACATGACAGACGCTCAAGTATTCCATGGTGGTCTTCTTGCTTCCTCGGGTCCAACCACTTGAAATAAAATGTGAATCAGTTCATGAGCAAAAGTACCTTTTTATTGCTGCCAGCTGTGGGGCTGAGTACAGTGAGCTCAGGACGGGATGGTTTGGGTCTCGGTTGTTCGCACGACACGAAGAAGGACTGAAGGAACGGCTCCAGGTTCTGTCCTTTCTGCACAGAGGAAGCATCCCATCATACCTTGGTTTACTCAATATAATGTAATATATACTGTATAATAATAATTTATAACGATGTGATAAAGTGGATGCTACTCCACTCACCTCCTTAATGAGTTTCCCTGGTACCGACTTGAAAATCCTTCCTAAAAAGTAACAATGTAGGGATGACAGAACTATTTAAAAGTGCAACATACATTCATTGAAATGTACATTTATGTGTTTATGTCATCAGCCGATCACAGTGAAGCCGTGTAGCCCATACAGATATACTGTACATTTATATCGAACATCACAATAGAGGGAAACGTGATCTTTGACCACGGGACAAGTTGTTGACGTCAGACGGGTTTTTATTTATTTATTTTTTTATAAAACTGGCGATCTTGTGGGATTTTCACACGACCCAGCTCACAGGGTGTGAGAACAAACAACGAACATCCTCTGGGGCAGCAGTTTTGCATGTGGCATTGCCACAAGAGACTGTGACTGTTTTGACTTGAACTATTTAGATGTTATTGATGTTGGATGTGATGCATTTGTATTTGCCTGCTTTTAGGCATCGTCTTCCTGCCACATGATTGGATAATTGGATAACTGCCTAAAAAAGCAGGCATTCCTAATAAGAAATCCGAGTGAGCACAAAGACTTTAACTAAATTTCAAACATGCACTGATCAGCCATAACATGACCTAATATTACCTACTGAAACAGTCATGCTCTGTGTGTTCTGACATCCTTCTATTGGAACCAGAATTAGTCTATTCATCAATTTGGTCTACAATAGCGTTTCTATTAGATCGGACTACACGGGCCAGCCTTCGCTCCCCATGTGCATCAGTAAACCTTGGCCCCCCATGACCCTGTCTCCGGTTCACCGGTTTTCCTTCCTTAGATCAATTTTGGTATGTCCTGACTACTGCAGACCATAAACATCCCACAAGACCAGCAGTTTTGAAGTTGCTCTGACCATTCTCACAGAGAAGCTACATTTGCAATATCTAATTTCGTCAACCGCCACTGTAACAAGACGAGACTAAAATGAGGTTTAAAATAAAATAAAACAATAATGATGATAAAAAAAAAAAAAACATCTGTCTTTATTTTCATCAACACTTAATTTTCGTCACAATTCACTGTAATATGGTGTTCATTCATCATTATGGCACATGGGACTACAGTAGTTTGGACCCATTTTCTTTATATTGAACTGGAGAAAATAAAAGCCGATGTGTAGTAATATCGGAGGGGAAACAGTGTGGGCACACAATCGCTGGGGAAAATTCCACAGACCTGAAGAGACACAACAAGGCATACCATAGAAATCACCCAGTTTTACAGCCTCTTTGTGGTAATTATGTTTTGTTACATATGATGTATTTAATTTTATTTTATAGCTAAACCGGTACCAAACACATTAAGCTAATAGGAGCTTAGGAGCTATCCTTACAATAGTCCAAGTGTGTAAATTCATATTTAAAAAAAGTTTCCAAACACTGTGTTGTCCATACTGCTCCTATTGTTTTGTAGTTAAAAATATGGACATTGCAAAAGTTGTTGTGTTAAAATAAGTATAATTAGCTGACAACATTAGTTGAAAAGATATACTTTAATTGTTTAGATTATTTTACAAACAAATTTTAAAAAGGTTTTTGCTAGACTAGATTAATTAATTAAGGTTAATTAATAATAATTATTACTAAAATGTTATGTTTTCATTGATTAAAACGAGACTAAAATGCCCTGACTTTTAGTCGACTAAATCGTGAAACAAAAATAGGATAAGATTGACTAAATAAAAGGCACATTTATGCCGGGACTAAGACTAAAACTAACATTGAAAATAACTGAGAACACTATATGAATCAAATTAATAAAAAGGTTAATGCTGGTTATGAGAATGATGACAGAACACACAGTGCAAAAGAAGAGACCAACCTACTCAATATTAGACAAATGGACATAATGTTATGGCTGATCAAACCTGTGGCTCCTATTCATTGGTCTATATCATGTTTCGATCTAGCACAGTTTTTAAAATATGATTGTACATAACTAGGGAAGGTAACGCAGAACACCTACAGTAAACAGTGTTACAGTAATCTATCTGTCTCAAAATGATGATGATCTCTCTCTCTCTCTCCAGAACCTTCTTCCTACACCCGCTGCGTCGTGGTGATTGTGATCACTGTGATTGTGCTCCTTATCGCGGCTGGTGTCGTGTACTTCATCAGAAAGAGGGGTACGCACACTTTCAAGCTTGTTTTCATTATAGTACTCAGTGGGATTTTATCATCCACCTTCCTGGTATTTTAACTGCATGAGCTGCGCTTGTCTTGTTTATTTCACTCTCCAGGTCTTGATGAAGGTACAGTACATTACAGAAGAGCTGTAGATGGAGATGAAAAAGTGAACGACCAAACCACAGTAACGAGTTCCTGATTGTACAGTATATCGACCCGAGCCCGGTTATTTTCTAAAAATTCTATCTATTTAAGGTCATTGTCTTTCATCTGTTCTCGTTTACCTCATCGTGTGTTCGCTGGTTCTGTTCATGTTACTGCTATTGTCAAAGTTTCTGTTATCGTTCCTGTTCCTGTGTCTACTTTGGGTTTGTCCAATAATTCTGAATATTTTAATAAATTATAAAACTAAGGCCTTCTTGACTCCAGCATTTCTTGACAGTTAAATTAAAGATTAAGGGGTAAAATCCATGATTAAGATCCCGCCTTCTTTAAAGGCCCTAGGGTGAATCTCTGGAATAAATTATAAGCTTCCGCTGATGAGTCACACAAGTAATGTGAAAGCAGTATCGCACCCAGGTTGACGTCAGGCAGCATCTTGTCGAGGAACTGCGTCTCCGTGCTGTGAGGTGAGAGGAAGTCTGCTAACAGTTGGCTGTTGCTCAGCTCGGGGTGTCGCAACAGGTTCTGAAAACGCACATATATACAGTATACACCTGAAATCACTGACTGTTACGATGAGAATTCATTCCTTAAAAATCTTTTCTAATTGGATGTCCTGACATGGATCAGTGTATAGCATCACATTTTATTATTATAAAAATAATAATAATAACAACTAGAGATGTACATTTTCTGAAGAAAATCTGAGTGGTGCTTGCCGTGGCAAAACATTGGAGTCATGACAGCAACATGTTAAGCACTCTAGCATCATCTTAGCAACATTCTAGTGATGTTGCTAGCAACATACTAATATAGTTAGCATAATGCTAGCAACATGCTAATCAGCTTAAAGTCATGTTAGCGACATGCTAATCGCGGTAAGAGCAAAATGCTAATATGGTTAGCATAATGCTAGCGACATGCTAATATTGTTAGCCTCATGCTAATATTGTGAGCATAGTGTTAGCAACATTCTAACGGCATGCTAACGATGTTGCTAGGGGGCGTGGCTTATGAGCATCATGATAAATGTGAAATTGGTTTCCTGAGTAAAAATGTCTCTACGACGGTGGGATCCACAGTTAAATTCAGTTTCAAAGTTCCTATGCAAGTTACCTTTGTATGTTAATTGCCCCTTGCTGGGGCAGTTTACCACTAATCAATTAGAAAAGTCATGTCAAGCCCTCCATTCTCTAACAAGCAGAACGATACGACCCCTCTTTCATGGGTCTATGGCACCAAATTCCAAGTCAAAAGGGCAAATTTGGGCACCGGGGGTAAAACAAATACCCTTGTGCGGGGTATGATCTGACACAGCTTGCAAGCCTCTTCAAATGTGGTAAATTTGAGATTTCTACCAAATTCTCGCTCTGCACTTCAATCCGTCAAAATTGGTATCAATGTTAAGTCTATGGGATTTTTTTCCCATTATGTGTCAAATTTGGGCACCTCTTGCGACCCAGGGGTACAACTTATACCCTCTTGCGGGGTATGTTCTGACAGCTTGCGAAATGTGGTAAAATTTGAGATTTCTGCTAAATTCTCGGTCTGCGCTACAATCTGTCACAGTGGTCTCAATTGAGTCTAAAATTGAGTGGTCTCAATGTTAATTCTATGGGACTTTTTGAAAAGTCAGAGCACCCCATTCCCGAATAAGCTGCAGGATTTGACACCTCATTCATGGGTCTACGACAATCTGTGCGGGACTGGTTATGCACCAAACTTTTGTATGGAAGAAGAAGAAGAAGAAAAAAAGAATAATCATAAGCCTGTGAGATAATAATAGCAGTGCTTCGCTTTGCAAGCACCACTAATGATAATAAACAATATTTAAAACCGTTGAGAAAAAATAATTAAATGAAATTAAAAATGTAATAGAAAACATTACATTCCGCTTAAATGCTTTGTGCATGTAAACATAGACTACCAGTCAAAAGTTTGGGATCACTTTCTAACTCCACGGTCATCCCTGATTTTTATTTCTTTCTACATTGTAAGGCAATGCTGAAGGCGTCCAAAATATACAATAACATCCTTTGGGCAGTTAATAATGAGCTGTATCTGCTACTCACAATCTGTAAAGCCTTCATAACAACTCTAATCTGGTAACTCTGATGAGGTGCTGTTTGTTAACTGGTGTTTTTGAGGCTCTAAATGAACGTATGCGTCATGTCCAGACCACACCGTTTAACACCACGCCTGGAAAATCGATGGCCTGAGTCGTTTAAGGTCTCATGGTTTCCAGTCAGACCACATGTCCAACGCCCACTCAGACATATCAAGAACATCAGTTTTGGTTTAGGAAACTTTGCAAAGAGAAGCCAGTTTACCTGCAAGTATTCCTCAAATTCTTCACGCTTGGACGTTAGAAACTCATAGTTTTTTGGTCCGATTATTCGTTTAGAAGGGAGCTGTGCATCCTGGAATGAACCTGTGCAAGAGAAAAAAATACTTTAGATAAAATGCTTACTCAATGAGCTAAAAGAAACGGGGCTAAAAAAACAAAAAAAACAAAGAGAGGAAACCGTGTGCACCGTGGAATTCTGTGAGTTTGGACTCGAGGACGTAGAACTCCAGGTACCTCCTGTAGACTGACCAGCGTTCTGTCTCATGACCCACTGAAACGAGAGACCGACACAGACAGAACACAGGGAAAGAGTAAAACCATGGGAAACAGGGTGAGAGTGAGACATGAGGTGAGGATGAGGAAGAGATAGTCACAGCAGAGCAGTCAAAAAAACAGATGGATGGAGGGAAAGACAGACAGGGGGAAACAAGAGAGACAGTGTGAAAAAGAGGGAGTTTTAAAGTTCGAGAAAAAGACAGACAGACAGACCAAAGCAAAGACAAGCATGTAAGATTTAGAAGAAAGAGAGACAGAGAGAGAGAGAGAAACAGAGAGAGACAGAGAGAGAGAGAGGCAGAACAGGAATTGAGAGAGGAAGGGAGACAGAAAAACAGACAGACGGTTAGAGGGGAAAGAGGGAGAGAGGGAGGGAGAGGAAAGAAGACAGAGTTAGAGGGATTGTAGACAGACAGGAAGAAAGTGAAAAGAGACAGAGAGAGGGAGAGAGATAGAGAGAAAGATGAAAGAAGGGGTTAGAGGGAAAGACAGAGGCAGATGTTTGGGTGGAGAAGATGCCAGGGGAGAAAAGAAGATAGGGGAGAGAGAGAGAGATAATGGACAATGGATAATGTTAAAATCAAAATAAACAGACATCATTTTGTAAAACAAATTCAAGCCTGACGTTGTTAAATTCTTTTACAGAAGAATGAAATCCATCTGTCTGTTTGTGAGTTTTTTAAAGCTCCCTCAGCAGGACTGAGATCAGGAGCTGAGTGCAGCTTCTTAGCCGTGTGTGTGTGTGTGTGTGTGTGTGTGCGCGTGCGTGTGGTGGAGTGATAAGCCTAATTAAACACAGTTGTTTATCATTCCACAGATTTCTGCTCCAGAGAGCAGTGGAACACTGTTGGCGTGTTAGAGATGAATCTTCTGGCCCACACCTTGTTCGCGGTCGTGTCGCTCGACGTCGATGCAGAAGACGGGAACGCGCTCTTTCTTGGCTTCGTCGTCATAGAAGTCTACAAAAGGAATAGAGATGACCCACGCCGTCAGGTTGCGCTGCGTTCCTGGAGTAGACACCACCTCCAGCGGGACGGGGCAGTCGTCCTCCACTACCACAGTCGCCTCCTCCACCTGACACACACACACACACACACACACACACACACACACACACACACACACACAGAGGAGGGTCTAAATACCCTATATAAGAACAAGCACTGAATGACGCAGGTCTGTGTGTGTGTGTGTTACATTGGCTCACCACGTCCTCCTCTCCATCGACCATGCTGTATGAAGGGAGCATCGCTCCTTCTAACGTGCTGCTCCTAAACACGCCCTTCAGCCTGCTGCCGATGCGACTGATCCCGAACGACTCGCCGCGTTTGGGTGGGTTCCTGCACGGGCACACACATTTTACAGCCCCATGAGAAACCGAAGTGGGAAAAAATGGTGAAAATGGCAACACTGCAATTCGGAAAAAAAGTGCAAAATCTCGATCAGACATTTGTTCAAAGATTTATCAGAGCAAGGTGCAATCGAATTCTCACACACGTTTAAAAAGTCACGCAGATGTAAATCCAAACACAGGCATAATGGCACGCGAAATGCAAAGCACGCAGAGCATCCACAGTGAAGCATGCTGAACAAATCAGGCAGATAATAATAATAATAATAATAATAATAATAATACGCCTTTCTAGGAAAAAAAACATCTGATCTCAGAACAGCTCTAACCAGGTTGTCTCATTTCTTGCAGGGTAATAACTGGTCTCAGATCAGTACTCTTCTTAAGGCTTCTTAAATATCCACACCACACACACACACACACAGCCCGACTCACTTCTGTGTTTTGGGGAGAGACTTTGGGAGTCTGGGCCGCAGTGTTAGGATGGTTTTGATAGATGGAGGACCTGACGTAGGTGAAGATTTCGCGCTGCCCATAACGTTACCCCGTCGTGCAGGGGTGACGTTCGGTCTATATGTCAGTTGTGGAAGCGTACAACGCAATCCGGTAGCCACAGGCAGCATTGGGTGATATGAGAGACACCAGTCAGTCCTAACACTTTGTACTTTACCTGTTAAGATGAACTAAGTGTGTGTGTGATCTTAAGATATATTTTAAGAATCCAGAACGACTTACTTTTTTTTAATCTCATTATACATCTGAGCAGTTGAGGGTTAAGGGCCTTGCTCAAGGGACAACTTAATGGTCGTGGGATTTGAACCTGGGACCTCCCGAACCCGTAGTCCAATGCCTTAACCACAGAGCTACCCCTGACCCCGCTAGATTTACCCACACAGATTTTACTGAACACATGACAAGACCAAATAACAGTGTGTGTTCAGAAAGCTCCAGTTGTTCTTTACACCATGTTCGAGGTCAGTGTACTAGCAGATTTACAGGACGTAAAAATAGTAAAAATAATATGATAAAACTGGTGCTATTAGAAAACAAGATTGGAAAAAAATATCTAATTTAAGGTTTAAGGAAACCTCTGCATGTTATCTAAATCAGCAAACCTAACACAAGCACATCACGTACAGCTTATTACTGTACTGTAGAGTTAATTTCAATTAACTTTCAGAAAAGTCAAATACATAACTTTTCCACATAATCTCCTTGCTTTTAATACACTTTTGACCATCTTCGTCCATCAACAGGCATTCTTTTAAATTAAAAGTGTTCCAGGCTGAACTGAACTGAAAGCAACGAATGCACTGCTGTCTTCATTTCTTCATCAGAAGTGAATCTTCGTCCTGAGACCAAACAGGTGAAAGTCAGATGGAGGGTGAGATCAGGACTATAGGAAACAAAGATTTTCCAGAGTGTCATCATGCAAGATACCAGTCGTCTGCTTTTAATCTGAAGTTTAGTCTTCAGCTCTTCAATAAGCGTCTCGCTGTAACGAGCACTGCTGATGGTTAAGCCTTTTTCCTGATAATGCTCCAATACTGGATGTTGAGAATCCTAGAAAACTTTTAGCATCAATTTTGCCAGCTGACTTATGAACATTTTCCTGGTCGGTGATTGAGGATGTTTCCGTTCTGTACTCTGCTGTTTACTCTCAGACTCATAGTGATGAATCCAAGTCTAGTCACCAGTTATGATTCTCTTAAGGAAACGTTCACATTCCTTAGAGTGTCTGTCCAAATTTTGTCTGCAGATATCAACACGCTTCTGTTTAAGTTATTCCGTGAGTTGTTTCGGCACCAGATACACCCTCAGACCACAAAAAAAAAGAAAAAATGAATCACTGCACGCTGCTCCTCTTTCGATAGAACACGTTCACTCCTACAGGGCAGTGACTCGGGAGACAGCAACCATGACCGGAAAGCTGTGATAAGACACTGCAATCATTTTTGACTCACCCTCATAGATATTTATTGCGTTATATTTACCGGATGTTTAATTCATAATTATGCTACCTTTGAGATAAAATGGTCACTACACAACCCCCAGTGATCCACCACAGAGCTTCATCTTTGACCAGGATTGGCCCCTGTTAAGCAAAGAATGAATGTCTCTTCTTGTTGTCAGTTGGAAACTTGTGAAGCTAAATTCTTTGCCGTGCTCAATAACTGTCCTGCATTGTAAAACCACAAACAATTTGCCAGACAAAATAGAGTCTGGTTTGGTTTCACATCAAGTCTGACATCATCTGCGAGAGCTTTACTTGAATGTGAAGTAAAAAAAATCCAAAGGAGGTCCTCTTTGTCTCTCTTTGTCTATATGCAGCTTGGCTTGTTAAGCATCATTAACATTAATCTGCCTGCTAAACCCACCCCTAACCGCTATTGCCCTGCTCAAGGGAGGGGCAGAACTGGAACATGTCTGGATTTGAGGATGTGAGAATTCACATTTAATGTCACTCCACCACAAAGAAGCAGCAGACACATTTCATAATATAATGAAACACTACCATGAGGTTAGCTCATGGAACGTACAAAAATGAAAATAAATAAATAAATAAATAAAAATCCCATGAAATTCGTACCCCACCCTGCACAAGCAATCTAACCGCTTCCACATTTGTGATCTTTTCATCTGAAATTGAAATGAACTTCACTTCATATGGATATGGTATGAATATACAAGACATCATATTGAATTGTGCGTGTGCTGCTGTGAAACTGCAAAATTTGCAAAATGTCAGGGCGTCTCCTGGAGCAGTATCAAAACAATATCACCAGAATTATCGCAATATCCTTGTCTGGGTGGAGGAGCTATAAAAGTTGGTGAGACACATTTTAAATGGATCCACAGGTCAGAAGCTGTTTAACCCTTGGTGTTCGGGTCTGTGGGACCCATTTTCATGTTTTATCAAAAGAACAATTATACAATTTTTCAAACTCAGACTCATTGGATTGGCCTTGGCTCATTTTCTGTGAAGAGCATATATCAGAAAACGTTTTCAATCACCACACCCTGTACACCCCCATCCCACCCCCCCCACCCCCACCCCCCCCACACATTTATACTACATAGAGGATGTTCGGGCCACTGGACCTAGGGGTAATAAAAGTGTGAGAATTGGAGATCCTGTGTTCCTTCACTCTGTCCTCCTCCTGTCTGGGCCTGCTGTAAGTATGTGTGTGAGACAGAGTGTGAGTTTTGTGTTTTGGCCCTCTTGTCCCACAAATTGTCATACAACATTGTGGCAAAATTCAAGCACCGACATGTCTCCTTTCACTTTCCCGCTCACTTTATCCTCTGTCTTTTGGGAACCAATCTTTATTTGCTCATATTCGATCTCATTTTTCATATCCCAAATTGGAGGCCGGACGCAGTAAATATATCTCTGTGGTTCCTTATCACAACTTATTAAGATAGCCAAAAGATTCTCTGTTCAGAAGACATTGCAATTGAATTTGGAAGAGAGAGATGCTTTTGACGATGATGATGATGATGATGATGTAGAGGAACAGGATCACATTTCTGAAAATTCAGAGTCTGACGGTGACTTTGAAGAAAAGGTCGAGACTGAGCATCAGTTAGTTCCAAAACAAAGACGAGACACAGGACTAACCCGTCAGCAGCTAGCAAGTAAAGAAATATAGACATCAAAATCTTCCCAGATTAAATCCAGAATAATTTAGAAGAAAGGCGTGCTTTTTGGAACAAGGGGAAAGGAGATGGACCAAACCCATTCATATGCCCACTTTGGGGTTCTTATCCTTTTCGGGTCCATGGGGGAATCCACAGTATCCCGGTAGGATGCAGAAACTGGCATAGAACATTTCCACGCAACAACTTCCCTGAAAAACTTACACAAAATTTCCAGGATTATCCACTTAAACGATAAACGAGACAACAGACCAGCTTGACGGCAGAGAGACAATATAGCTGCCATCAGGACGGCGTGGGACACGTGGGTGCACCGCCTCCCCCTATTTTACAACCCTGGGGCTGTTAATCTAGGTTGCGGCCAGCAACAGCAAAAAGAAGTGCTGTGAACCCAGAATGGACAGAGAAACATGCATCAAGAAGTACTGTACATCTGCACCACATACACAGTAAAACCCCGCCCCTCATGTGTTGTATATGCTGGTATGAAAAGGCAATGTGTTCAGTGGGGCTGATGTGTTGTCTAGACTGACATGGTTCAGCTTGTGTTGTGTAAAATGACCTGAAAGGGTTAAACTTCTAATTAAGTTCATATAAATCAAAATCAATAGTTGCTTAATTTGTAAATCTGTTGATTTTTTTCTCTCATATTGATAATTGATCTTTTTTTTATTACATTTTATTTAAAATACGAGTAGCACTTTAATTCATAAATGTGATCTAACAAAGGTAAAAGGCCAAATATTAACCATATATCCTGTATATATTGCCTCTAATCAGGATGAAGAAAATATCTGTTGAGTATTTTAACATAAAATTGGTTGACTGTGTTGAATTAAAAACTACAAAATGCAGCTGGTCCACCAGACCGGGAACACTGGCTGAGTAACAAAAATATGAACACCACACAAGGGTTAAAAGTCAACCACAGGAATCAGGATGTGGCTTTATAAAAATCTAAAAGTGCCAATTGGAGCAATTGACAATTGGAGAATTGGCAACCTCTCAGGCCGCACAGGGCCAGAATTCAACTTCAAGGCTTTGACACAAAGCGATGGCTTGGCAGCGATGCAGCACTGCATATCGCAAAGAAGCATGGTGGTTTTAGCATCATGTTTATCAGCATGGACTGGTTAGCTAGGCAGGATTTAAAGCAAGACGGACTGAGCTGATGTTGGCGCAATCTTGGAAAAAATCCTGTTTCAATCTCCGAGACGCTTGAGACAATTTAACATGTTCTAACAAATTTCCTCAATCAAGGGACGAAGATGTGTTGGAATACAAACTGGTCTACTGTATCTGACTGGAGAGTTCGAGCAAATTCCGTATTCATGAAAATCCCTAGAGCAAATTCCATAGATGCTCCTAGTGACGAAATTCTCAATGTGGCGTTTCTCAAGAATTCTTCTGAAAATTAAAGAGTAAGAGAAAAGAAGGAGACGAAGACCAAGTATTTGCTCCATAGTTCATACAAACCAACCCTGCCAATTGGACACATGATCATGCCAACAATCACAGTAAAAAAAAAAAAGCAGAGCCATTTGTGTCCAGTTACTTTCAAATAGATCAAGTATAAAAAAAAATTACCTGCATGGTGAATAAACTGAAAATAGATTAAACCCAATGAAACAGATGTCTGATTACAGTAAATTAGGTAAACTAGGCCTGTTATTTTGTCAAAGTAAAGGCTTCTACCATAATTATCATATCATCACTTTGTAGTTATGCACGGGTCATGCTTTAACCATACCTCCGATCTGACCTGATAACAGACCCATCCCGCTCTAATATTAGCAAATCAAACACCACAGTGGTACTGGCATTTATTTAATAATAATAAAAAATATAAAAAAAACCCGCCCCCAAGTGGCGCAGTGGTAAAGTGCCCTTCCTATCATGCAGAGATCGCTGGTTCATTCCCCGGGTGATGCTGTAGCCTCTCGCAGCCGAGAGCCTGGAGAGAGGTGATTGGTCGAGCTCTCTCAGCGGAGTGGGATTGGAGGCACTTAGTGCTCTCACACTAATCACGGCTCTACAGCCAATCAGTGGCATTTGTGAGCTCACGCATGCGAAAGGTGCAGGTAAGCTCTGTCCTCCGAGTGTGTTATGTGCCACCCTCAACAGTGAGTGAGTGAGCTGTTCGAAAAAAGAAGAAACCCGTGATAGTCTTCGGCCCTCCCGACTGAGTGATCATAGTACCCTTAATGTGAAGCCCCCTAGTGACAGGGAGGAAATTAGGGAAAAAATCTGGGAACAATCATGATGTAGTTTTTTAGCACCAGTCAGATCAAAGGGACAGAGAAGCGCACTGCCAGCGGACAGTGATGGAGCGAGGGAGGACTCTTTGTACCCCGCTCTCTGAAGAGGGAGGATCTAATGAATAAAATAAATGAAAAATAAAAACAAAAACATGACAGAATTTTTGTGCCGGCGGTGTAAGCGCAGTGTAAACAAAAGCTACGGATCCCATTTAGGGGAAAAAATGAGTCTCAAATAATAAATCTGTCTGTGTGTGTGTAATGACAGAGAGAGAAACAGAAAGAGCGACTTGGAATATCTTTCAAACTGCCCTCCTGCAACTCACAATATTTTCCCTAAAGATTATCCAAACCTTCCCAATCCAACTTTATGTTTGCGGGTCTCGTGCGTTGACCCGTGTAGCCTCAGTCTTGAGAAGAATGCGTCACACCTAGCAACAGGGTCAGCCCCGTCTCTTCACTAAGTTAAGAGTTTTTGCTCTTACTCTGAGGTCCTAAATCACTCTTAAGCCATGACTCCTAGCTGGAAGTTTTTAATCCATGCTAGTCGCTCTCTGAGTCTGATTCTTCTGACAGAATTTTTATGAACACGGCGCCAGATGTGCTAGAGGCACCTCCTGGAAACCGGACATGGGCTGAATATTTGCGCAAGGGTCTGGTTACACATATGGGTCCATGTGGATATAGTATTCGGGACATGTTGGCAACAAAAATCCACGATTTTCACTGGCTGAGCTCTAATTTCACTCCGGAAAAAAAAAAAAAAAAAAAAAAACCATAAAAGTGCCAGATACAATGTAGTGCAGCTTGCATGCAGTGGGATTAAGGGGTCACACATTACACTGGCCCATAAGCATGCTGAGACACTTACCTTAAATCATCCAAACTCAAATTCCTGGAATAACAGGCACAACGAGGTTACTGCAGGAAAGCATAAACATCTGGACTATGTTACGAGTAACGAAACAGCTGTGAGGCGTACTCTCCAACTCACTGAGGATCTTTTTATAATGAATGAGGGTTATATGAATAATTAAGTAGTGGCTTTACGAGTAAAATGGGACATTCTAGGCACATAGACACATACACGCACACACACACCTGTTTAGCTTGGCATTTCTAGGAGGAGATTCAACACCGCACAGCAGGTATCTGAAATACTGCAACAACAAAAAAAAGAGGAGAAAGATGTATAATTAACAATCTATGTCAACTTTTAACTCTGCAATTTTTTTACATGCACATTTCCTCAAGCCACTGAGCTGCTATTAAAAAAGTGTCAGGAATGACATCACCATCTCCTGGTTATTAAAATTTTTCATCTTGTTTGTGATGTATATGGAGGAGCGGGGGGGATGGGGGAGGGGGATTTATTGAGGTTGTTTGTGGTTGTTGAAACTAGTTATGCATGATGGCATAGTGTACTGAATTTTTACATGTTTTTTTTTTCTTTCACTATGACGCTTAACTACTACTTAATCAAAACACTATTAAAGATTTCCCACTTCTAAAAATAAGTATTGTGACACTAGTACACTTTAGTAAAAAGTTAGAGCAATACATTTTCTGATACATTTTAAACAATACTTTAATATAACATAATGCGATATAATGTAAATAATAATAAAAATATAAATCTTCAGGAAAAAACACTGTTCCAATCGTATTTTCAAACCTTAAATGAGATATCATTCAAGGAACCGACATGCTGTATTAATTACCTCATCACTGTGACAGAACATTGGCGTAAAGACATTCTCCAGCAAAGACAGGACGTGCTCGTAGGCCTCGAAGAGACATGGCATCTTTTGCAGCTTCACCACGTCTGGGTATGCGCCCTCGGCAACTACGTAGAGAGAGAGAGAAAAAGCAAGAGATTAAAAGAATGACAAACCTCTTTTAAAAGAATAGCTTGTTGAGATGTTACATCTTAATGTTCGATGTGGTACTAAAACTTTTTTTTTAATTAAAAAAAGAAAAGAAAAAAAAAGCTGATTTTTTATTTATTTATTTATTTATTTATTTATTATGAATACACTCTTTACTGACGGGTGAAGAGACAACCAGAGAGAAATACTGTATTGTATGTCACCGTCACCATTCTGGACTGTTCTGTGGTTCTCGTTGTTTGTGGTTTTGCAGCCCGATACAATATCATCACAATACCTCGTTGCTGATTCGATTGAAATTGTGATTCTATAAGTATCGCAATGTTCTAAATATCCCGATTCAATATGACATTTTTCCTCAAATTTTTTTTTTTTTTACCACTTTAACCCTTAAAAGAGTTTAATAAGTGATTAAATGTAGCCTGTTCCTTATAACATTAGTTTTCTCACTTAAAAACCAAAAAAGTGCAGCTTTTTAACAATACAAACTAAATTCAAATACAAGAGTTTAACATTTAACTGAGCGGCGCATATTTCTGTCATCTGCCATAATTATTATTTCTAAACAAACTCCTACCACACGGAATGACAATGTGTAAATAGTTCAGAGTGCGCCACCTGTAAGATTATAAAGAAACGCAGACGTTTTATCGGCTCAAAATTGACAGCGAGCGCGCGGCGCTTACGACTTCTAACGCACTCGTTTTTCAAACTAATTTGCGCTCGAATAATTGGCTCACAGAGTTTGGAGAAAAAGGCAGAGTGGAGGCTTTTAACGTGTGCAATTTTTTATAGTATAACTCCATAAAATGTGTTTCTGTTGTGCTACTCGGCAGTACGCTACTCTGCGCTTGGTAGAGAATCTTTTATATTCAAGGTCACGGCCAATCAAACTGAAAAACAATATCTGGTCATTGGCCGATCGACCGGTTCATCTCTATTATAAACGTAAAAGTGGTTTAATCAGTGTGGTGATACGAAACAAACAAAAGCATTGTAATTCATAACCAAATAAAGTTTTCCTCCTCTCTAATAGTTTGTTTGGGCGTGCGGCTACAGTCACAGGTTTGTGTTTACTATAAAAGGATTCCTTCAGAACCGCAACTGTCAGTTTTTAATACACGTACAGTACATTTTGTAGGCACATGGCTCATCGCCTTTACTGCTTTCCAATCGAATGATGAAAAACAGAGCTCTTTCGAAGTGGCGTATAGCACGTCAACAGGCAGGAATGCCTGTAACCCAGGAGTTGTTCTCGTTTATAATATGACAACGCTCCAGACTTTGCAAAGTATATTCTCGTTCAACAAAAACAACCAAGTAAAAGCAAGAGCAAACCGGACATAATGAACTAATCACATCAGGGGAGTGGTTGAAGCCATCTCCTCTAGGCCACCGATTTGAAAAGAACACTTAATCAGCTCTCTGGACTTCTGCCTGGATCTCCAACCAAAACTTTCAGCAGCTGAAAGTCTTCATACTGTTTATCACATGGCTGAGAGATTGACAGCGAGTGATGTTATGTGGAAAATCTGATGGAAATGCCGTCACTATTATTGGAACACTGAATGAAAAAAGAAAAAAAAAAAAACAACAGACTCTCCAGTGCGGATCTCGGAGACATAGAGATGTACTAACCGGTGCGGATTTCCTCGATGATGAAAGGGTCGAAGCTGATCTTGTCGATGCTCTCCTCTAGGCAATACGTCACGTAGATCTTCTGAATCTCGGCGTGCAGGCACTGCATCTCAGAGTCACTCAGCTCCGGACACAAGATCTTATCGTTGAATTCCTCTACACACACACACACACACACACACACACACACACACACACACACACACACACACACACACACCAAATTAAGGCACAAGCACTATGACATGAGCCCTATGTCACCATACTGTGTGAGGGCCCTCTTGTTCTTTTACGGATTTTTTTTTCCCCCACCATCCAGGGCTTTTGGAGGGTCTTAAGATGCTCAAAACTAACAAATAGTAATACAGTGCACACCATGAGCATGGTCTTAAAGATTCTTGAACATTCTAGTACAGCTAGAGGCCGTATCTCGACAAAAAAAACATGTACACACTATGAGCGTATTCTTGGAAGATTCTAGAACATTTTAGTACAGCTAGAGGCCGTATCTCTATATAAAAACATGTACACGCTATCAGCATGGTCTTAAAGATTCTAGTACATTCTAGTACAGCTAGAGGCCGTATCTCTATATAAAAACATGCACACACTATCAGCATGGTCTTAAAGATTCTAGTACATTCTAGTACAGCTAGAAGCCGTATCTCTACATAAAAACATGTACACGCTATCAGCATGGTCTTAAAGATTCTAGAACATTCTAGTACAGCTAGAGGCCGTATCTCTATATAAAAACATGTACATGCTATCAGCATGGTCTTAAAGATTCTAGAACATTCTAGTACAGCTAGAGGCCGTATCTCTATATAAAAACATGCACACGCTATCAGCATGGTCTTAAAGATTCTAGTACATTCTAGTACAGCTAGAGGCCGTATCTCTATATAAAAACATGTACACACTATCAGCATGGTCTTAAAGATTCTAGTACATTCTAGTACAACTGAAGGCCGTATCTCTACATAAAAACATGCACACGCTATCAGCATGGTCTTAAAGATTCTGGAACATTCTAATACAGCTAGAGGCCGTATCTCTACATAAAAACATGTACACGCTATCAGCATGGTCTTAAAGATTCTAGTACATTCTAGTACAACTGAAGGCCGTATCTCTACATAAAAACATGTACACGCTATGAGCGTGTTCTTGAAGTTTCTAGTACAGCTAGAGGCCATATCTTTATCTTTAATTTAGGTTTTTGAATCTTGTGGCCAGAAACGTGTACAGTAAGTATCTCAAGTAAGTCTGGTCTTGGTGTTGAAGCATCTGAAGCTCAGACTGTCTACAGTTTAAACACATAAGTACTGCAGATGTCTTAATATATGTCTCGGACTTGATCCTAAAACTGTGAAAAAACCTTCTCACAGGCACGTTTGCTTTCTGCTGTTAGTGCTCCTACGCTCACCTATAGCGAGGCAGAACTGCAGCACATGCACGGCTCCCTCCTGTTTGAGGAAACTCATAAAGCGGAACAACAGATCCTGCTGCTGGCGAATCTCCTTCAGGTCCAGCTTCAGCGCCTGGCACACACATGAAAGTCATTACACACTAAAATATACATATAAACACAAACTCGTAAAGTATATTCTGTTATCTGTATATTAAGTGTTGAAGAAATTTTCACAAGAAGATAAAAAAAAACAGTGGAACAAAATACCCCAAATAATAATTTCTAGGACTTACACAGGGATTTCTGTTACGTGGGTCTGCATATTTCTGCAGGAAGGGCACCAGAGCAGACGGAGGCTCGGTTGCTGACTCGGGCTAACAGAGAAACAAAGAAAATCAGTCAAAGCTGAGAAGATCATTTGTATAACTGAGAAAAATCAACATAAAAAAGCACTAAAGTCTATGAAATTACTGAAGCTGGTTTAGGTGTTACTTTTTTATTTTATTTTTTAGAACAGAAGCTCTTTGAAAGCAGTCTCAAAGTTTATACTCGTGGATTAGGGCTAGCTTAGTGATTACGGCATTTTACTACTGATCGGAAGGTCCCAGGTTCAAAACCCAGCAACACCAAGTTGTCACCGTTGGGCCCTTAAACAAGGCCCTCAACTGCTAAGATGTAAAAAAAAATATCATCATTCAGCCATCAGAACACAACAATAAGACATTATTTTGCACTCTTCTCGAGTCATGGACGCTTTGTTCATTTAAACGAATGAACAAATTAAAGAGAGAAGAACTGTTCACAGCTTTTACAGCATAAATAATAGAAACGACAAGGGGGGTTCAAGTCAAACAGGGACTTGTGATGAAAGTGAATGAATGAAGGCCTAAAACTGAGTGACATTTAAAGAGGACTTCAAGCACAGTACAGTGATGAGACTCTTAGTATAACATTCAAACTGTTTCAAAAGAAGCCGAATATTTGTGACCGGTGACCCCGACCGAGGTGGCTCAGAGCTCACTGCAGTCGTTTCGAACATTCTGCGAGTGGAACGTCTGATCCTTGGCAATCTACGGATAAATTGAGGAAGAGATGCATATGTCTTGCACCACTCGTCACCAACAGGCAACTCGACTGGGAGGTACTGCCACATCCCCCATACAAGCCCTGACCTTGAGCATTCCATATGCCTTAATTAACAATGACCAAATCCAATCTTTGGGCAGATTGCTGTGGTGGAATAAAACACTCAAGTGTCTACTGTTCATAACCCACCCAGTCACACCACACCTTTGCTGAGCCCTTTCCAAAAGCAGTACACTCTCCAGTACCTCATTCTTTATAATAACACTCTCTGGTTTTCTATGTCACATTAACATAGTGTTCACGATATGTAGCTCATGAGGTACTGTAAATCCTCCTCGATATTCAGGCACCCAGGCTAAAACAAACAGCCTCGTCATCTTTGACATATTTGATAAAATGTTAAGAAATTAATCCACCCTTTTTTTGTTATTTAAGTAAATCCATCGTGGACAGGTCGCTAAGCCGGGGATGGTTTGTTTTAGTCATATCAGTACAAAAACAGCCTGAATAAGATTAGCAGATCTAAATGACAGATTAATGTAAAGTCGCTTACAGGCGTGTCATCGATGAACAGGAGCACCATGTGGTTCACCGTGTCCTGCAAATAGCAACAAAAAGAGATTATTAAGGGGGGGGGGAAGCAAAAATGTAATTTAATAGTTGGTCAGCAGTTCAAATTTAAGTGTGCAATTTTTACAAAATAGCACATATCCTGTACATTCCTCTTCCATATTAGCAACGTTTGCACAACAGGGTTACTGTATTCTCAAATCTGGCTGGTCAGGATAAATCACAGGTTGTGTACACATGTTATTGTTTCTATAGCAACAATAAGTACTTGCACATAAATAAATTTTTGGAAAGAGTTTTTTTTATCCTCACAGGTTTCTATTGTGTGCACATGCAAAAAAAAAAATGCATATATTTTCTTTATTACCCAAATAAACAGTTTGTACTTGACTATATGCAATCTGTCATATAAAAGTACCAACATGCGTCTTATAAATTCCTTACACCTCACTGTACATTACTGTTATTCGCACTAATTATCATACGTGATGTGCACTATGGTTACTAGCACTAGCATCCACATTCACTTCACATGTAAAGTGCTGATCTGTGTCTAGTGTCTTGCCTATAACAATTGTACAGTGTTTTATGCTGGTTTAATTCCTTGTGTGTTTCAACATACTTGGCAAATAAAACCAGATTCTGATTGAAACACTGTCTGTTATTAGGGACAATATTCTTGAAGGAAAAATAAACTTCGTAAGATCCTGCTTCAGCTCAAGGCTCAGCTCTGACCAGGAGTCGCCATTTTGTTTGCCCAAAACAGACACAAAAGCAATTCGGTCATAATATGGTATCAGTGCTAAAAAGTGTCTCGTCTAGGTGAAAAAGTAAATTTTCAGATCGGAGATCATGTAACACAATGTTTCATAATACTTTATGGATCTTCCGATCCACGCTTAGTTTTTTTTTATAAATATGAAGACACATTTATATTTTTATTAGATAAAAAGAAACACATTTGCACAATATAATTTCATGCCCCTTTATATCTGTAGTGTCCGTAACTTTTCTTAATTAAAAACTTTCAGCGATCTTAACTGTCATTCACAGGAAACTTGGCCAATTTAGATTTCGTATGTAAAGACAGAAACCTAAAAAGGTGTATTATTTTAAAACGCAAAATTGTTAAGATATTGCAACAAGCATCTGACCAGGTTACAGACACTACAGATTTTTTAGCTTTTTAAGCTTGGGCCAAAAAAACATCTTTCATGCAAAGCACTGAGGTCGCCCTGGAACTTTAATAGTGTGTGTGTGTGTGTGTGTGTGTGTGTGTGTGTGTGTGTGTGTGTGTGTGTTAACAATAATTATAGAGCAGATTACAAAAAGCTATTTCAAACTCAATAAACTATTGTTTTCTGTATTTTACGGCCACATAACATAAGGTGTGTGTCTAATTTAGAGCATTTAAACAAAACCACTGTTGTTAGTAATTTGGGGGAAAAAACCCTTAATTTTACACTGAATGCTTTAAATTATGCAAGACTTCTTAGAGGTCATATGCTTCTAGAAGCACACACCAATTTTAGTAGCAATACTCAAAGGAATATAAATAATATTTTATAAGCATTTTAGACGATTATTGTTTGAAGTGAGAGAGTAACACTGAAAAATGCCCATTTTTGGAGCACATATAAAATCATCTCTCCAAAACAGCTGAAGTTAGCAACTTGAAATTTTTAGGGAAGCAAGATTGGTCACTTCCATGTTGCATAAACTTCAAAAGTAGCTTCTCTGGCACTAACACTGCATTTTGGGCGATTGAATGCTGAAGCAGGATAAATCTAATTTTGAGAAATAGTGATGATGATGTATAAGAGAACTGGTGTAAAATTATTTAAGTCAATTTCATGTGCTTTCAGTAGCAACGGATTCATTGTGTGTGAACAAAACAGTTGACTTTCACCATTTTGGTGTTTCACCATTTTGTCCATGCTTGAGAAACTTCTGTGCATCTTACTCACAGGGTCGGCCATGAAGTCCATGGTTGGGAGAAACACAGAGCCGGTCATGACTTCTCGAATCAGCAGTGACAGAGATCTGTAAGCAGGACAACACAGGAAAAACGCTTGAGTAATGCTTGGACGCAGATCACTCTAATGTATCTTTGGATACCCAATTGGAGAAAACACATGCACAAAATCATTGGCTGATAAAGCACACGGAGACAACTGAATAACAGACAGCAGACGTTATCTTTTATGGCCATATGCTAGCAAAAAGGTAGTTGGAGGATTGAGGAAAAAAAAAATTTGTGTAAAAAGAACGAAACATTTAAGAGCCTTTATAGGAACTTGGTGGTGGTAGCGCCACTTCATTCTGTCGCTATTACACCATGTACATCTTTTTGTATTTCTCAAAAGTTTTTAAAAAATTAAACAAAGGCTGGCATAAGATCAGAGAGATAGTATCGAATGTCCCTACAGTCGCGTAACAATACACAGATTACACTTGATAAAACAAACTATAAAGAAGCTAGTGTATTTATTTGATTGTGGTTATTGATGTTAAAGGACGAATAAGGTTTAGACAAAGCATAAGCATTCGCTAATGTCAGCGTCAGGTCGTCATAAAGATGCGTGTTTGAGTGCTTGAATTATTTAAAAGTAATAAACAATGTTCATGCCAACCATCAGGGCTTTATATATAGTTCAATGTGTGAAATGTGTGTGTGTGTGTGTGTGTGTGTGATCTGCACCTGCAGTCCGTAGCTTTAGGTGGCATGACGTAAGGAAAGAGCATTTCTGTGAGCTTGCGTAAGTAGAGCAGCTCGTCCCGACGACTGCGCAGGGCCACGTGCAGATCCGCGCCGTACTCCTCCAACGCCACCTGCTGCAAGGGCCGGTTTTTATCCACTGTCAATACAGACACACATACAGACACACACACAAAACCATTAATATTATTATTAGAAAACCTCAGCTTCCTGTGTTCATCATATCGTATATTTAGAGTTGCCCTTTAAGTCACATGACTGACCTTTCTGCTGTGCTTTAGCAACGATCTCTATGTGCTTCATGGCTGCTTTCATCATTTTGCCCGTGACGGCAGAAGGAACGTTCGCCTGGACAAAGGAAGTGGCAATGCACGAAAAATCACATGATGAACTTAAACACAAAAAAACTTAAAAAAATAAAAATAAAAAAAAGACTTTCATTATTTAGTAGGGATGGAAATCACCACATGATACAATGTCATCATGATATTTATCCACGATTCCATTCGTATTGCGAGTCTATAAGGATGACTATTTTATAAATTGACAGTTAAGAGTTTATAGAGCTCCACCTGTAGGATTATAGAGACATGGCAATGTTTTTTCCCTCTCAAATTTCCCTCTCTAAAAAACATTTATAATTAAAAATTTTAAGTCAGATACACAAAAGGATCATGATACATAACAATCTTCCCCCCCTCATCTCCATTATACAGTAATAACCCAAATAATCATGATTCAAAAAAATAATGACAAAGTTTTTTTTTTTTTTAATCTGAAATTCTTCCTATCTTTCTTAATCATTATACAAAATGTGTTTCAGTTATGAATCGCCGTCGATTCCCACCTCAGGTCTGTATTTTTGAGTTTGCATGTTCTACCCATGCCTGGTAGGTTTCCTCCGGGTGCTCCGGTTTCCTCCTACAGTCCAAAGGCATGCAAATTGGGCTAATTGGTGTTCCCAAATTGCGTGTAGTGTGTGAATGAGAGAGAGAGTGCGTGTGTGTGTGTGTGTGTGTGTGTGTGTGTGTGTGTGTGTGTGTGTGTGTGTGTGTGTGTGTGTGTGTTCCTGGTGATGTATGTGATGTATGACCTGTCCCCCACCTCATGCCCTAAGTCTCCCCCCGCGACCCTGAATAAAGATGTACAATGTGTGAGTGAGTTAAATAAATAAACCATGATTCTTTTGTGATGATTCACGTATCGCCACACTGACTCTAAAATCAATATAATATTTTTACATTTGTAATAGAGATCAGAATCATTCGATCAGCATCAGATATAAACGGTTCTGTAGAAAGAAACACATTTTTATGGGGTTACACTATCAAAAATTGTGTGCATTAAAAGCTTCTTGAAAAAAGCCTTTTTGTCACACAATAATCTTATAAGGAATTGGCGACATTTAATTAATCCTTAAACTTTTTTTTTTTTTAAGGTTTAACATTGTAACAAAATCTAGGGAAATTGTAATACCGAATCAGGATATTCATAAAATCAAAACATTTACAGAATCGCAATTTTAATTGACTCGGCGCCTAGGTATCGTGATAATACCGTATTGGGAGGTGATTGTGTCCCTTTATTATAAGAATTTATATACCTATAATAATTATTGATTTTTGACACTCATCATTCGGTCCTGTTTTTTTTTTCTTCCATCATCTGATATAAGCATAATTAGATAATGTTATTTATGGTTTATTTATCCTGAATTTCATTGTTCATTAATGATAAACGTAGTAACATATCCATCATTTTTACTTGCTTTCATTTAAAATTCATCTACATTAGGGTACTATTATTATTATTACATTAATAACTAGCAAACGGACCAAATTTATTCATGCGTAACGTGCTGCTCACCTTCTGTGCTCGCCGAACCAGAACAGAGGCGAAAAACCGAAACGTCTGCCTGAGTTCGTCCACGCAGGCTTCGTCATCTGTAATATCTCTGAACAACACAAAATCCTGACATGGATTAACTACATACACAAACAAACCCGTGGAAAAAATTACGGAAACAATACATAATAATACATGATATCTGATCGTGCCGTACCTGTACCACGGATACACAAAGTTCTCCAGGACCAACTCCAACAGCTGGACACGAGTGAGACACAAAGGATTATAGACGATTTAGATAACTTGTGATAAAGTATTCGTTACTGTGCTGAGTGAACATGTGGGTAGTGTGTGCACCTCTCCGATGGAAGCGTCCACCTTCGAGTAGACCTTCAAACCCAACCATGGCTGGTAGTTTTCCAGAAGAAGAGCTGGCCTATGAATGAGAACAATTAAGGTTCCTTGTGTTATTATCACTAGCTATGTTGTGAACACAGAATATTCCAAATGTACTAATATCCATATAGATACAGCTTTCATTAATATATGCAGAAATTATAATAAAAATTAATTTCAGTGTGGTGATATGTAAAGTACCACACATACAGTATATACACACAAGGGGTTGGACAATGAAAGTGAAGCACTGGTCAATTTAGTGTTGGAGGTTTCATGGTTAAATTTGACCAGCCTGGTGGCCAATCGTCATTGATTGCTCATTCCACCAGTAAGAGCAGAGTGTGAAGGTTTCATTAGCAGAGTAATAGCACAGTTTTGCTTAAAATATTTCCATGAACACAACATTATGAGTTCAAAAGTGGACAAATTGTTGGGGCACTTCTCGCTGGCGCGTCTGTGACCAAGACAGCAAGTCTTTGTGATGCATCAAGAGCCACGGTATCCAGGGTAATGTCAGCATTCCACCAAGAAGGACGAACAACGTCCAACAGGAGTAACTGTGGACGTAAGAGGAAGCTGTCTGAAATGGATGTCCGGGTGCTAACCCCAATTGTATCCAAAAAATATAAAACCACACTGCAGAATCAAATGTGCACCTCAACTCTCCTGTTTCCACCAAAACTGTTCGTCCGGAGCTCCACAGGGTCGATGTACATGGCCGGGCTTCTATAGACAAACCTTTGGTCACTCGCGCCAATGCCAAACGTCGGTTTCAATGGTGCCAGCAGCGAAAATCTTGGGCTGTGGACAATGTGAAACATGTATTGTTTTCTGATGAGTCCACCTTCACTGTCTTTCCCACATCCGGGAGAGTTACGGTGTGGAGAAGCCCCAAAGAAGGGTAACCACCCAGACTGTTACATGCCCAGAGTAAAGCAAGGGGGTGGATCAGTGATGGTTTGGGCTGCGATATCATGCCATTCCCGAGGCCCAATACTTGTGCTAGATGGACGCGTCACTGCCAAGGATTACCGAACCATTCTGGAGGCCCTTGCGCAAATCAAACATTTTATCCTGAAGGCGGTGCCGTGTATCAGGATGATAATGCACCAATACACACAGCAAGACTTGTGACAGAATGGTTTGATGAACATGAAAGTGAAATTGAACATCTCCAATGGCCTGCACAGTCACCAGATCTAAATACTATTGAGCCACTTTAGTTGAATCAGCACCTACTGTAGGTATCGTGCTAACATTGTATCAGCTGGTCTGTGCTGATTCCCATTGCTAATTCAAACGATTACCCTAAAACCACCTTCGTTTTGGGTTCCCCTTGTGTCCCCGTTGCGGCTCTGGCCCTCAGGAAGTGACTCAACAGGACCTCTGGGGATGTGTTGTGGTGTCAGGCACCAGGACATTGGCAGGGGATACTCTGGGTGCTGTGGGTTCCAGTGGGGCCTCCATGGTTCAGACTTATTTAGCTGGCACATCCCATAGGTGCTCGAATTGGGATCTGTGCAGTTTGGTGACTGGGTCGGCGGGCTTGGGGTCTTTGCGTGCTGGTCCCGGTCCAGTGTGCGGTGGTGCACTAGGTGTTCTGGTGCCTTTCTAATACTGGCTTTTCTGTGGGATCCGACCAGACGGTTCACCTTGACATGCGTCAAGTTCTATAACTATCAAAAAGGCTTTGACTGGGCTTCGTTAATAGGAAGTGGTTTTACCATGTATAGCAGTCCAGGGGCAGTTCTTTACGCAAAGGCAGTTGATGAGCAGATTTATAAAGTGCGGCACTTTTCATAGTTCATCGTAGACGCATTTCCCAGTGCTCCAAGAACAATGCCGTAATACTCTACCTGTGTCGCTTGCACTTGGTCTTCCCACAAACTGCACAACTGTGGCCCTGTGGGAAGAGCTCCTGCTTCTGCTCCTGCACCACACACACACACACACATGCACCACACACACACACACACACACACACACAAAGTAGGTACCAGGTCAACTTTCACAATGTTTCACCATACTCAGGGAATAACAACAACTTCTAAGCACAGGTTCTTACTTTCTCCTTGGTCGCTATGGAAATCAGGAGATTCGGCACGAGGCTGCTGGGACTGAGCGAGCAGTAGAAGGTGATCGCTCCAGCAAGGAAAAACCAAAATACCATCAAGACATGGAGATACCTACAAAGAACGGGGGAATATGAAAACCTCAGGAATGATAAATATCAGGGCTTTAAATGTACACTCATTGTTCATAATCAATGAATTATTAATCACTAAATGGCAATAAAATCCTTTTTTCCTCTCAGTTTTATATTTTTACAGTTTTATAGAATCCCAACAAATTAATTTTGTGAGGAAAAACCAATGAAGGACAAATAGTTTTAAGAAAAAACAAACAAACATTGTCGACAATGCTGCACTGATAATGTATTATGTCACGATTGGTTGTAGTGAAAGTCTGCCCTCTTGTGGTGGACAAATCAGTAAATCTGCGTGCTACAGAGTAATAGGAGGCAAAACAAACATCACCAGTTAATCAATACCTGTTTAGTTTCATTCTTAATTGATTGATGATTAATCATTAACATTCCTAGTTTACATATTAAATATAAAAAATTCTATATAATTGATTAACAATGCATTAGTATTGTATTACTGCTGTGTCAAACTTTTTAATCAGCAATCATAGAATATAAAATAGTTCGCTTACAAACATTTTTTTATCTCTTTATAAAATAATACATATCCAGCTTGTCTATGTAATAAAAAAATTACACACACGACGTCCCCATAGCGAAAACCTTAAAACGCATAAACACAAAGCTGCTGCTATTCGGAATAACACAGAGTGGTGCATGATGTCACCCCAAAGTGGACTATTTTTATAAACCAGCACAAGTGCGTTATTCAGTTCACGAGACAGCAATCTGATACATGTTAATTATGAATGAATGAAACATTGAATGGTTGATCCTTAGATGCAACGTTGTGGAACGGCAGGGAGACGAGGTCTCACGTCACCGCTGCGACAAACAGTCGTCCTCCTATTCTCTTATCTCTTTTTTTCTCGTGTAAACTCCCCTGTCCTGGGAAACTTTGTTTTGCAAAGCTCTTACACCAAAGACGACTATGACTGTTAAATAAAAAAATTAATAATAAATTTAAAAAAATCTTTATCTAATCCGTGTTGAATCGTGTTGTATGCTTATAAAATGTGTCCATTATTAGTCTTAGATCAAGTCCAGCGTCCATGTATGAGCTGTTAGTATAGAAATGGTAAGAAATTATTTCCTTCATTTACCTAACTTCAAAGAACAATCGAATTTAACAGCACTGTCGCCTTGCACCTCCAGGGTCTGGGTTTGATTCCCTTCTCCAGGGTCCGAGTACATGTTTGAGTTTGCATGTTCTCCCCGTTCTTGGTGGTTTTCCTCCCACAGTCCAAAGACATGCAGATTAGTCTGACTGGCGTTCCCAAACTGCCCGTACTGTGTGACTGAGGGTGCGAGTGTGTTGTGTGTGTCTCATCTTTCCTTTCATTAGTGCCACTCACCTGTTGAGGATTATGGTTGAGGAGAGCATGGAGACGAGCACGAAGCAGATGAACGGGTACTGCCGGCACACTTCCCTAATCAAGTCCACCTTCAGTCCCTTCCTAAGGGACTCGAGGAAAACTTTAACACCTGCCATGTGGATCTGCCGAAGGAAGACCATGACTTTAGTAAATATTATATCATGTATGATCTTAGACGTTTTTCTTTTTAATTATCACTCTGATTAATCGGAAAATCATAGACATGACCATAGCATTTCCAACTGCTTGTTGGAATAAATGCTTGTTGTTTCCATGGTAACAGCTTACACAGGATCTAATATGACAATATAACCTAGAGCTAAGGATGTTGTGGAAAAGACTGTAGACGAAATTATACATGTTTGCATTTGAGTTGGTAATATTCACCATTCCTCTATCATTCTGCAGGTGCTGCACTCTAACAGTATCCTGTGTGAATTATTTGCTGAGGTGTTTGTCAAAATCAATTCGCCACCTTGTGATAACTTACTGGGCGATCCCTGCTGGTTCTCATCCCTACATTCCACAGCTTTAAATATAACTATAAGTGGATAAAAAAAAAAAGAATGATGTGTTGTGAATTTTAAAAAGTTTGTGTTGGTAAACGACTGCGGCATAGGAGGAATAAAACATTCGCAGTTATTGGAATATATTTAAATCAATATCTCTGTTGTGTGTTGAACTCTATATGAAATTCTGGATAGACCGGATGAAAGGAACAGAGGTAAATTTATACTTAAGCAGTCGTTAATAAGGTATTGTTCCTGTGCTCAACTGCTTTCATCTTCAACAATCCATGGGAAAAAGCTGCATCACATTACCACACTGCATTTTTCCAAAACTTTATGCTGCATAAAAATAAATAAATAAATAAATAAATAACTTTTTTTTTTTAATCCTTTCGTGTCTCTCTGGCTTGTTTATTTATTCATTTGTTTGATTATTTAAAAAGGCCTAAAAAATGTAACAATACAAATGTCTAACATTGCAACTGCAAAAAAAGTGCGTCCTTTTGCGTTGTACAAACTCTTACTGTAAATATGTAACCTACAGAGAAATAGGATGCAAAACAAACATCACCAATTTCCAAAATTCTTAATCAGAAAGAAATCTTTTTAAAATCATTGTAGAATATTAAATTATAGCTTGTTCACAATTTCCACAATAATTTCCATCCTCCGTCTATACACACACACACACACACACACACACACACACCTTTGTGTTTTCTTTATTGTGGGATTCTTCCAACCACAACATCGGTAACTGAGCGGATGTTTTAGAGTTTCATTTAAACGCACCATGAAGTTTAAAAACCACATTTTGTCATAAACACCAAACAAAATACTGTAACCTGTTAAGAATAAAACTGACACTTTGGCCTTCGTAAAAAGAGAACACATGTGTTTAAAAAACTTCTTTTTTTTTGTTGTTGTTGTTGTTTTTTTTAACTGACTTCTATTTTAGGCGTAAAATGTAATTACACAGTCTGGGTATAATAACTGCACGAGGCAGTATCAGGCTCATCAGTAAGTTCTGCATCAGTATCCGCTTACAGTGTTATTGGGAACAGAAAGCCCTGCAGCGGTAGTGTGGGTGATGCCGGTAACCGGAGCTGCTAACATATTTATTATAACAGAGTTACTAAAGGGATGCAAAACTAAAAAATATATATTTCTAATAACATGAACATACTAACAAGATCCACATTGATGCATGTAAACACTCTTGCTCTGGTTTAAAACTAAAATCTATTTTCATGGGTTGCATCAGTACACCTGATCCTAATTGGCTCGTATAAGGTTGTGACAAAATGTGAAGATCGCTCGGCGCGTGACATCCGATACAGCCTTTTTGGTATCTTTTAATAAGACTTCCATCTCACGTTACTTCATAAAGAGCAACTCCATCATCGATATATACAGTTTAATATAGTTGGTTACTATTCTAAAAAAGCTAATAATTCACTCCTACCCCAAATAATTGTGTGAATTGTGTTAATAGAGCACGCCACCTGTAGGATTATAGAGGAACAGCAACATAGACCACCTCAAATGCAAACATATATGGTATACAGTATGTGTTGTATATCATTCCACTGGCTTTAACAGCAGGTAGGAGCATCTACGCCGGCGACGGGTACAGTATGTTAGACTGAGCTGATAGCTACTGAATTCCCCGCATTAGACTGCTGAGTGTCTACAGAGACGGCGCACATACAATAGGCAGAAGTTGTCCAAAAACGTTGGAACAGCATGAAGAGCGGCATGCTCACTCGATTTGCAGATAAGGCGTCAGGATTCCAAGCGGCATTAAACAACAAAGAAAAATAAATAAAAGAGAAAAGAAGCTTATGGAGAATTGCCACACAAAAGAATCACGATACATCACTGGAATTATTAGTATTTCATTACCTCTATGGCTGATTGGCGTATTTATATATGTTTTAAATGTTAATACCCAACTATGAGCATAAAAACATGCGCCCTGGATCGACAGTGGCTGTAAAATAACAGACAGGATCCAAGTACACACATGTGTGACAAGGAAGTCAGATTTCCAAATGTGTTTTCTCTGCTACTTAGTAACACACACACACACACACACACCTGCACACACACCCACACAATGGATTAAATCAATCTAAATGTTTTTTTTTGTTTGTTTGTTTGTTTTTATCATTCCCTAAATATCCTTCAAATTATTTGTATACAAGTGTAATGATCAAAGTTTGTCCCGCTTTTGCAGCTATAACAGCTTCTACACTCTTCTTGGAAGGCCGTCCACGAGATGTTGCAGTGTTTCTATGGGATCTGATGCCCATTCATTCTGTAGAGCTTTTATGAGGTCAGGCACTGAAGCTGGACGTGAAGGCCTGGCTAGAAAGTCTCCACTCCAGTTCATCTTAAAGGTGCTCGATGGGCTTGAGGAAAGTCTTCCACACACTGAACTCATCAAGCCATAAATACAAAGCTGGAAGCATTGCATTGTCCAAGATGTCTTGGTATGCGGAGGATTAAGATTAATCAACAGGCTTGACCAAATTCGTTTGTCCATAGACAATGTGTATTTATATATATGGAAGCAACTATTGCACCTTTAACCAGTGGGAAAAGGACATTTGGAAAGAAAACAACTCGAGAGGAGGAAAGTCAGCTGATAGTCACTGAGGAAGTCTGACCGGTCTAATCCCACTAACACTGGACAACAAGGCTGGCAAGGAGAGAGAAAAAACAACAACAACCACCTCACACCCCGTGATAAATGTGTGTGTGTGTGTCATGTGTGATGAGTAAACTGTGACTAAATCAGGAATAAAGCAGTTAATCCAGAATCTCCAACCTAGAGCTCGCGCAGCCACACAGCGCTGGTGGTGGTGAAGTTACCTGATAAAAGTCTCCTCCGGCGCGTCAGAGCGGCTCCTTACGACCGACACCGCATCAAAACACGAAAAAACTTTATAAACTGGACATTTCTACATTTTACTGCAACTGCCGGTCAGCTGACAAACTTCACACCTTTCAAGCAGATTAACGCATTACCGAGACGGAGGAACAATAATACGGAAGTGGCAGTATTTCAAAATAAAAGTCCAAATGAAACCTTCGCTCGTTTATGTTGTAATAAATATTCTGGTAATTTGTCTGATTTTAATATATACATTCCGGTATTAATAAAATATATATATATATTATATATTTGGCATGATTATGTCCTTGATACAATCAGAGCGGCCGGGCACCAACATAAATTTATTATTATTATTATTATTATTATTATTATTCGTGTTTTTTTTAATTGTTATTATTATTGTTGTTGTTGTTGTTGTTGTGATTAGTAGTAGAAGTGGTAATAATAGTAGTAGTAGTAGTAATAGTGTTATTTTTGTATACGATTATTATTGTTGTTGTTGTTTGTAACATTAGTAGTAGCAGTAGTATTTTTTATTGCTGTTATTAGTAGTAGTGTCAGTAGTATTTTTATTTTTGTTGTTGTCAGCAATAGTAGTAGTATTGTTATTCTTTTTATTCTACTACCACTGGTAGTAGCAGTAGTATTTTTAGTAGGATTTCTATTATTTGTTGTTGTTTTTTTTATTATTGTTATATTTTTTACATTTACATTTTTCCTTTAATATTTTGTATATATATTCTTATTTATTTAAAAAAAATTAAGCATTGCTTTTCTTATTTCAAATGCACCACTCCAACCTACATCTACATGGCACATTTACAACAATACATTAGTTAAGAATTAAAACAGAAATTAAACAATTTTCTTCTCCTTAACTTTTTCTGATGCATACATTAAGGTCAGGAAGTATGAGGAACCTGCTGAGTTCATTTATGTACTCATTACTAATAAATAACAAAGCATAAAGCTGTTCTGTAACCTCACACATTTGATATGGTGACACTCAGTAGGTCTGTGATACTGTAAAAGCTACAAGGATGCACTTCAGTATTTGACCAGTAGAGGGAAGTATAACGCTGTTGCTTTTATATGCTATATACTGGATATATGTTGAGTTCTGTTTTGTTGATTCCAACTACAATTTAAAAATGTTAAATAAAATGATTAATTGAAAGAAATAGGTCGTGGAATAGGTGGCATGGTGGTCTGCACTGTGACCTTTCACCTCCAGGGTCGAGGGTCCGATTCCTGTCTCAGCGTCTGTGTGCATGGAGTTTGCATGTTCTCCCTGTACTTGGTGGATTTCTTCCAGGTACTCCGGTTTCCTCTCAAAGACCAGAGGTGCCAAGAGTAATAAACTTTAGTATTAAAGTACAAACAAAACATACTTAAGTTACCTCAGTGAAATTTTATTGAGGGTGGGATGGAGGATTTTAGTGTAGTTCAAAAAAGACAAGCGAATATAAATCTCAAACTAGTTGTTTTTAACTGAAGGAACACCTTTGCATAATAAAGCTGTTGCCTTTCTTGTGCTTGAAATCAAAGTGGTCGCTTAAATATGGTGGGACGCTTTGCGCCGGAGAGCCGAGAATAAGGTTCAGCACACGAACACTTATCGGAGCATCAATCAATCACTGCAGTGGTTTCCGGGGTGCAATTTTTTTTTCCTTCCCCGTTGCATTGTTTTTATTATTTTTAATGTTCATTCATTTATTTTTTACTCAGTAGCAATATCAAATGTAGCGAATTACAATACTTCCAACAAAACATACTTAAGTAAAAGTAAAATTACAGATTTTAAAAACTACTTTAAGAAGTAAAAGTACACCAAAA
>JAAGKR010000631.1:74062-110211 GCA_011419295.1 Clarias macrocephalus | reverse complement strand
CCCCCCCCCCCCCCCCCCCCCCCCCACCTTGTCCCATTATTGTCTTCGGTTAAATATTGGATTGTTCGAGTCACAAATTGATCCACAGTTGAACTTGAAATGGACATGCTCTCATGCCAATATTGAGCACATGGCTTTTATCATTCCTTTTCCATTTTTTTAATTATTATTTTTTTTCACGTCCCGAGAGCACGTCCCAGGGCGTTAGACGGCTTCGGCCGAGGTGTCGGTGGAGACGGACATGGTCACTTTGGCTATTTTCACAGTGGTCTTGACACAGCTCTCAGCCGCTCGTTTGGCATGGATCTGCAGGTTGCGGTTCTGGCAGTCCGACTCCAGGCTGTTGTCCAGCTGCTGTGTGATGCTGCTGCTGCTCCTGCAGCCCTGACAGATGGCCATAAAGGCTCGGCGCAGGTCCTTACTCCTCATTGCATAAATGATGGGGTTTACGGTGGAGTTAAGCAAGCAGAGCAAGGAGCAGAATGCAAAGACTGTCTTGATGTCGTCGTTCATCTTCCAGAAAAGGTCGTACACCATGATGGCCAGCAAGGGGCCCCAGCAGATCACCAGAACCACCAGAATGAGCACGAGCGTCTTGGCGAGGCGAATGTCCATCCGGGCTTGCTCGGGTCGGGTGGTCTGAACCTTGGTGCCATCTGTGGAGTAAACCACCAGACTTTTCTGCGAGGTCCGACTAAGCATCCGTACAGCATGGTGGTGGGCCCTCCACAGGATGTACATGTACGCATAGATGATGAAAATCAAAAGGATGCTCGTTATGCCAATCCAGAACATCAGGTAATGCTCATCAATCAGCGGGAAGATGTCTGAACACACGGAGGTCAAGGTTATGCAGTTCCATCCGAGAAGTGGAAGCACTGCTATGAAGATGGAAATGGCCCACATCATGCAGAAAGCGATCACTGCCTTGGTTCGAGTCACGATACGTCGGTAGGCCAGAGGACGATGGATTGAGATATATCGATCGATGGCTGTGAGAAAGAGACTCCCAACAGAAGCAGTAAATGATGCCGTGACACCTCCGAGCTTAAACAGAAAAACGTTAGGAGTATCTTTGTGGTGAAAAATGTGGAATTCCAAGAAACTGTAGACAAAAATGACGCTGCCTATCAAATCTGCCATGGCCAGGCTACCAATGAAGTGATAAGAAGGTCTGCAGCGTAGTGTGCGCGAGTGCAAGATGACACACAGAACCAACAGGTTCTCCAGAACCGTGAAGGTACCCAGTGTCAGAGACATGACCGCAATGGCCAACTGCTGACTCGGAGTCAGGATCATGAAGCACTCCATTTCCATGAAGTTTTCCCCACACTGCACACTAGCCCCTTCCTCCCCAAGGCTCTGGTTCCCAAACAGATCTGTGCCATTGGTGGGATAAAAGGGAAGCCCTTTAATGATGAGTTCCTCGTCCGGGCCAACTTTACCCGGGAAGGAGCTGCTGCGGAATGCAGACGGTGGCTTCTGAAAGGAGTAGCTGCCCTTGACAAAATCAGCATTGATCGCGGGGTCATCGTAGCTGGCGTCATTGGACCCAAGGTACTGAAGCCCTGAGGTGATGGTCCTGAAGGTGGTGTCTGCCACGCCATCCAGAACAGACTTCATGTCTGCCGCTGAGGAGGGAACACTGCAGCCAAGGATGTCTCACGAAATCTATTGCATGCGGTGGAGAAAATATTGCGGACAATGAA
Source organism: Clarias macrocephalus (assembly GCA_011419295.1). NCBI lineage: Eukaryota > Metazoa > Chordata > Actinopteri > Siluriformes > Clariidae > Clarias > Clarias macrocephalus. Next base: position 108,502 of record JAAGKR010000631.1, on the reverse strand, counting down.
TTAGAACTTAAGAGTCTGATCTCCAGCGGACACACACTGAGAATAACCACACAATCTCCGGAGAATCAAATGAAAGAGCTGATTGAATCATTAAGTTTATGATGGAAACCAGTGACCCTTGAATGCATTCAAGGTAAACAGTATCCCAAAGCTTTTAGGACCTTAACAGATTTCATGAGCAAACCTAGTGTCGGATACGTTCAAGTTGATTAAATGTCAGGTAGTGCTCAATCTTTTTGTGAGGGAGCAGAGGGGACCTCTCGGGTCTTCACTTTGGGGAATCACCGTTAACCAGCTGCTACTCAAAGAAATGAGATGCATTCTATGGGACTAATGAGTCTCTGACAAGCAACAGACAGGCGGCTCGACTCTTGGCGCTTTCTCCCGGCTCTGATTTATCGGAACATACTACTTCAATCGCTTTAATTGCAGTATCAAATCAGGACACGGCAAATCATTTTAGCTGATTACCTCATGTTAATTCCTTCGGATTAACTGTTGATTGAAGGCATTGTTTAGTCAGATTTACAGCCAGTCGTCATGTTTGAAGGCGGCCACAAGATGTCTCAGCCGGACCAAATCAAAAAGAGTTGTTTTTCACCCAGTTTTTAGGATTTTTTTTTTATTTTTAAAAATCAGACATGCACTATTTGGTTCATGCTATTCATTTATTTATTTATTTGTATATATTTTTATAATGTATTTACATTTATAGGTTATAACTGATTACATTTTATGCAAAATATATATATATATTTAAAGATTTTTTCAATATATCGCTGTAATGTAAAAAGGAAACGAAAAACTACTACTATTCCTACTCCTACTCCTACTAACAACAATAATTATTATAATAATTAATATAACATTAATAATAATTATTATGCACTTGTTTAGAAATAATACACAAAATGTCTTTATCTTTAAAAAAAACATTTAAAACTCCAAACCAGAAAAAAAAGTGCATTAACAAAACTATGTTTTAACCTCAAAGCACGCCATATATAAAGAAAATAAAGTGTATTGTGTGTGTGTGTGTGTGTGTGTGTGTGTGTGTGTGTACCTTCACATAGTTCCCGCAGACGTTGGGTGCTCTCCGGTTTCTTCTGTCTTTTCCAAAGATTAATCCAATCACATTAAACAATAAAGGTGGGGGGGGAAAACACACTGTTGCACACAAACCCAAAAAAAAATAAAGTTAAAAATGAAGAAGCGCGCGCTTACATTGTAGGTGTAAAAGCCTGACTGTAATCAGAACTGCACTGTGGAGCGCGCGCTCTGCTCGTGCGGCTTCGGGGCTGTGTTCCGCGTGCGCTCTCGCGCTCTCTCTCTCTCTCCTGCATATTTATGACGGCTCGGCTCTTCGCGGCGCAGCGCGGTCACGTGATCACCGCGCGGCAACAAGTGCACGAGTGAGATGCGAGCCGCAGCTGCGCACTAAAGACCCTCCGTCTTCTCTCAGCAACACGTGGGTATGGCCTTACACACTGACGCTTTTAAAAAAATAATAAAGTTATCACCAGTAATCACCAAGGAATGAGCATCCATTTTCCATAACAGGGGGCCCATTCTGAGGGAACTCACACACACAATCATACACTACGGGCAATTTGCAAAACAAGTCCCCACATACTTGGGGGGGGGGCGGGGGGGACCTTCAGCAAAAGCAGAGAAAAATCTGTAAAGTACGTACAGTATGATCATGTGTGAAATAGATATACAAGAGAAAGTGAGAAAAAATTTGTATTACAGTGGAACCTCGGATTGCGAGTAACGTGGTTTACGAGTGTTCCGCAAACCGAGCAAAGATTTTAAATAATTTTTTATTCGGAAACCGAGCAAGTATTAGTTTACGAGCGCCGAGTATCATGCTTCACATATGCGACTCTTATTTTGACACCGAGCGTCACTCTCTCACCTTACCCCCCTCCCCTTCCCTCCTTCCCCCCACGACTTCAAACACACAAACTCTGCTCATGCGTGCGCAATTTGACACTGAAACACACACACGCACAGACGCTCTCTCACCTTTTCACCCCTCCCGGCTTCACGAAGACACAGAAACTCTGCTCTGTCGTGATTCTTTTCAAAGGTAAGGTGCTGGTTCATTTGTTTTTTTGTTTTTGTTTGTTTTTTACTTTACAGCAGTGAATGCGCAGCAGTGAGTGCCTTAGTATGCGCTCACGCCAGGTCAGAGAGATTTCTTTTTTTCCTGTTATAACGGTGTTTCTGTGTTTGTGTGTGTGTGTTTGTTGTGAAACTTAAGTGATTCCTTTAGTATGCGCTCGTGCCAGTCTCGCTTTTTTTCCGTTAAACCGGTGTTTCCGCTGTGTTTATGCGCTTGTTGTGAAACTTAAAAAGTGTGTCTGTTAATATACGCTCATGTCAGTCTCAGAGAGATTAATTTTTTTCCTGTTAAAACGGTGTTTCTGTTGTGTGTGTTTGTTGTGAAACTGTTGTGAAAAAGCAAGGTGGGGAGAGGGAGGAGAAGTGTTACTGTGTAAAACGAGGCGAGGGAAGGGGCTAATTCCACGCACGCACACGCACACACACACACGGCGCGTGCGCGCACCAATGGAAACACTTATGTCAGGATTTATTTGTACTTTTTTTAAAGGTAAAGTGCAGATTAATTTGTTTTATTTTCATTTTATAGATTGTATTAATTATTTTTATGTATTTATTTTTGGGGGCTGTGGAACGAATAATTTGAGTTTTCATTATTTCTTATGGAGAATGATGATTTGGTTTAAGAGTGTTTTGGAATACGAGCCCACTTCCGGAACGAATTATGCTCATAATCCAAGGTTCCACTGTATTATTATTATTATTATTATTATTATTATAGGCATTTATTTCTTTATTGGTAGCCTGGTTTAGAACAGACAGCACCAACAAGACAGTTAAAAAAAAAGACAAATCTCTAGGTAGAAAATACCCTCGAGCAATTCCGCCTTACTAGTAACACGAGCACAATAAGTGGCGATTTAATGCGTATCACCTTTTTATTGCATTAGCAGCGAGCAGAAAGTGAGAAAGTGAAGACAGGATGGAAGAGAACTGGCGGCACTAAAACAGAGTTCAGCCTGAACATTAACCACTGTCATCTTTTTAAAGATACAGATACAGTAGCAAATCTGAATTCTGTGATCTGCTAGTGTTTTATCATTCAGGGGAGATTAATTGGTTGTGTGTGTGTGTTCCTGTTCCTCCTCCTGTGTAAATGACGTTTCAACAGTCTGTAGGCGGCTGCTCATGGACCCACATTAAGCAGGGGTGTGCAGATCTCTCTCTCTCTCTCTCTCGCTGTTCTCCTACTGGAAAAATATGAATGTCAATGACTCACACCGTACAGATTTTTGATGTCCCACAGGCAAGATTTGGATAACAGCGAATACTACAATATGCACATCTGCCCCTGGGAACAATGTCAAGAAAGTGTGTTTAAATAAACAAGGAAACAAAATCACCCTTCACTGGCCACGCTAAACAGGAACCCGAGACAGACATCACTACCAAATACAGTGTGTGCGAGATGTAAAGCCCAGTTGCCGCAGGCCACCCGTTTGATCCAGGCAAGTCTGATACAAGCAGATGAGATGCAATCATAGTCAAGTGTGATTGTTTTGCGCAACCGTGTGGACGCATTGCCAATCAGATGGCGCACCGTGACGCACGCCCAGCCCCCTGCCATCTGGGCATCTCTGGTGGTACAGCTTGTTCTGCGGAGGATCCAAGTGCTCTGAGCATGACTCGTAGATTAGGAACATGAGACAAGGAGCTACTCACTACCGCACTGGTCTGTCATGAACAGCCAGACTGATAAACATGTCCAGGTTCTGGAGACAAGATGTTAGTTTTATAACTGTTTGCTTGAAAACACCTGAGAATCCTCATGAACCAGAGACACATTATTTTTTAACATCACTGAATTCTGGGGAAAGGTCTAGTTTAAGAAGTCCACATTCTTATGATGTCTTAATGTTAGACATCAGAGGCGCTGTCACGTCTTGTAATATTTGGTGAAATTCTTTTCACATTAAGGTAACTTGCAATAAAAATCTAGGAGACTTTTAGATTAAAAAAAAAAAAAGTCTAAGACACAACACTGGCCATTTCATTAGGTACACCTTGCTAGTACTGGCTTGAACAGGCTTTTTTTTTTTCCCCTTTCCTTCAGAACTGCCTAAATTCTTCATAGCATAGATTCAACAAGGAGCTGGAAACAATCCTTAGAGATTTTGATCCATATTGCTATGATCACATCACTCAGTTGCTGCACATCCATAATGCAAAAATCTCCCATTCCACCAAATCACAAAGGTGCTCTGTTGGATTGAGATCTGGTGACTGTGGAGTCCATGTGAACTCATTGTCATGTTCAAGGAACCAGTTTGAGATTATTTTAGCTTGATATGTCATGTGGTGCGTTATCCTCATAAAGGGATGGTCATAAAGGGATGGATGTGTTCAGCAACAATACTTGGCATCTAAAAGATGCTCAATTGGTACTAAGGGGTCCAAAGTGTGCCAAGAAAATCCCGCCCACACCATTATACCACCACAAGCCTGAAGTGTCGATCCAAGGCAGTCTGGATCCATGCTTTCATAGTGTTTATGCCAAATTCTGACCCTACTATCTGAATGTTGCAGCACACATCAAGCCCATGTTTTTCCAATCTTTTCCTGTCTGATATTGGTGAGTATCTGTGACTTGTAGCCTCAGTTTCCTGCTCTTAGCTGACAGGAGCAGGGCCTGGTGTGGTCTTCTGCTGCTGTAGCTCATCTGCCTCAAGGTTCGACATGTCGCGCATTCAGAGATGCTCTTTGGCATACCTCGGTTGTAACAAGATGTTATTTGATTCGCTGTTGTTTTACTATTGCCGCAAATCAATCTAACTATTCTCCTCTGACCTCTGGCATCAGCAAGGCATTTTCGCCCAGAGACCTGCAGCTTAATGGATATTTTCTACTTTTCAGACCATTCTCTATTTGTAAAAATCCCAGGAGATCAGAAGAGTCCATCTGGCACCAACATTCAAGTAATGTTCAAAGTACCTTAAATCACTTTTCTTTTCTGATCTGAGTTGCAGCCCTGTGATTTATTGACGTAATGATGAGTCTTCTATATACTGTATATGGACCTTATTCCCAGGACTGCAGGATGTCTTCAGAACTAAGACCTGTTGGGGGTTTCTTAAGGACCCGTGAAAATATTGACACCCCAGACGCCTTCAGGTCTAGCTCCCCAAACTAGTTTATATCCAGAATTTGTGTTCCTGTCAAGGGTTGAAGATGACCTAAAGCCCTACTTAAGGAGTCTTGAGTTTTTAAGACCTTCTACAGACGATCTGATGGTTAGCCTGCACGCCCACTGAGAGGGAATGCAAAATACTCTTAAGGTAAGGTTTAAAAGGACACAAATCCAATCAACTAATTCTATAGCTCACCAAACCATGTTGTAATAAACTCTTAAAAACACCTTATCAAAGGTTCCTTGGGGGGTTAAGAGTTGTAGCTTTTCTCAGAGATTCTGCACAGACACTTTTCTTCTAGAAAACCCCTTTTTTTTTTTTTAAGATTTCCCCAAGATGCAAATAAAAACGAGTGCTACATTTTGTGCTAAACAATTTTCTAAGAATGTCCAGGTCTCCAGAACTGGAATTAGGCTTTGGCTTTCTATGGCCTCACAATTTGTCCCTTCGTTTATCTTGAATAATTAGATGGCAGCCAACTATGAGACATCACGCATAGTCATTCACAGACGCAGAGGCAATTCATCAAAGCAACTCTAATGTTTTTTATGGGGTGCGAGGAAGCTGGAGAACCCGAAGGAAATTCATGCAGCCACTCAAGCGTACGATCGAAACTCAGACCCTGGAGGTGTAAGGTGTTGATGCTCTCGCATATGGAAAATGATAACACAATTATAATTCTTTTGAGAGGGTGATGAAAGCAGTTTAAGTTTTTCAGTTAATTCTGGTCACTGCGGATGGCATGTGCAGCTGGTACACAAGGTAACCTGCGGAGGAACACACTACACTACGCATGGAGATTTTGTAAAGATTGTAAGATCAGTTTAACTGGACGTGCTTCATCTTCTTAGTAGAGCAAATTTTACTTAAGGTGGTTATTGGGCATGGGTTTGTACCTTAGCGTAGTTAACTTAAATACCTAAATTTCGGCGCACAATAATCAAATCAGTTTGGTGCATCATCTGGGTTAACGGCAGATTACACACTGCAATACACATTGCACATTGCAATAAAACTCTGGGTTAGGTTGCTGTAATTCAATCAGTTGTGAGCATTTTGTCACGTACCTACTGTAGTATTCATGCTGAGTTTGTGAGATTAAGTGAAACTATAAACCAGCTACCCTGCTAATCTAATCTCCAAGTCAAGCTAGTGACACATACACATGACCTGATTATCACACATACACCAGTCATACAAAGTTTGAACACACCTTCTAATTCAATGTTTTTTGTTTTTGGATTTTTCGCCGATTTTCTCCCAAATTTAGTCGTGTCCAATTCCTCCCCGTCACTAGGGGGCTCCCACATTAAGGCTACTATCACGTGTTTCCTCCGAACAACGTGACGCCAGCCGACCGCATCTTTTCGAACTGCTCGCTCATGCACCGTTGAGGGCGGAGTAACACACTCGGAGGACAGCGCTATCCGCTCCTTCCGCTTGCCGTTACGAAGGACTTACAGAGCATAGGTAGCAGGTATTTCTTTTACGTAGAAATGTTTACAAAAACATATTTTCTTATGACATTTTTTTTTGCATGTGCAAAAACATTTGTTAGGTTTTACTGTGTGTGCTGGAGAATACGAGTCCTTCTGGTAACTTTGTCACTTTCTGTTTCTGTGCAAAACCCAGGAGCCTACAGTACGTTATGTTCGGAAATGATGAATTATTTTGTACATCATAATGCAAACATAAAATGATAAATCGTACTGTATAGAACAACATTTGTACTAAAGTTGATATGGTGCCTAAGACTTTTGCATACCGAACTGTACATGTGTGCAGTATGATTACTGGTTTATTTAGACAAACGTGGACATTTAACAATTTCAAATGTTCGAATATTTACCCTCTCCAAGATACTGAAGGTGTCAGAACCTCTTCCCCTGTGCATTCTGATTCACTTGCTGTATGTGTGCAATCGCATTTTTATTGCTCTATTCATTGCTAAGACAGAGCCGGACAGTTGTAGTCATCTAACAGGGCAGATACTGAAAAAGAATTTCCTTGACAGACCATTAAAAATAACAACTACCCAATGCACTGCCTAAAACCAGATGAAAATGATGTCAGTGCATGAAGTCTAACATTCACCATGTCACCTACTTATCAGGTGATAACACTTAATGTTAACTTTCTTTAGCACATCACATAAGAAATTTTTTGTATTTGGTAAATATTATGGCCATAAAATACCATAATATTGCTGTGGTACTTCAGACATTACCATGGTAGGCACAACAGGACTTCATAGGGTACATTATGAGGTTAGGCACTATAGCACTTCAGTGGGTACTGTAAGAGTACTACTATGGTGTGGACCTTAATACTTTGGTGAATACAAAATTCAGCAGGTATCTACATTACTATGGAATGGTTGGCATCATGTCCTAGTGTAAGTTTTAACATACCGTACACTATGCTATTTATTTAATGGTACATACATACAATGGTACCACACTAAATAATTAGTACTATTGTGATCCATAAACATGTATGACAGATTTTTTTTTTCCTGTAACGTATCCTGGTAGGTTTTCCTTAGTACCATATTATGGACATAATAGAACCATGTGCCATACTATTGTACCATAATACAGTATGTACCACTGTGGAACCTGTAACACATCATTGTCATTGGACTACTATATGGTAAAAACCTCTCATAGGGTAGACGCTTATGTAATACAGAGTGCTTAAATAAATGGGGGAAAAAATTCAATAATTATCACCCACAAAATGTTTATATCAGTCATTTGGAAGCGTGGCCTTAGAATAGATCCTTACTGTATATTCTATATCATTCACTATCCATCCCATAATCCAGACATATGTAGACACTCTCTTGAGTTTAAACATATTTCAAGACACTAAAGAGATGAAATATTATCGAACGAGTAGTCGGTGCTTATTAACGGAGGCATGTCTCCATGATTTCCACTGTGCAGAGCCTGTAATGAGGCACTAAGCAGCCCATCAATTCTCCAGACTTCCCACCGGCATCTGATTTCAGATCTCTACCACTGCTAATATCCAGACCACATTTCTCTGCTACAGATGTGTCTTAAAATATAGAGGAGGCAAGATATATAAAACAGCACTGAAAACATGATTAACACTATAATCAAAGTTTGCATTTTCACAAAAAACGACCATGCACCATGATGAAGCTTTTTTTAAGCTGTTCCGTGACACAGTTATCCAGAATCTTTTAATAATGCTCTTTGTAATTACACTCACTCACTCACTCACTATCTATAGCGCTTAATCCTGTATTCAGGGTCACGGGGGGGTCTGGAGACTATCCCAGGAGACTTGGGGCACGAGGCGGGGTACAGGGTGCCAATGCATCGCATGGCACACACACATACACACACTCACACCCTCATTCACACACTACGGGCAATTTGGGAACGCCAATTATCCTAACCTGCATGTCTTTGGACTGTGGGAGGAAACCGGAGAACCCGGAGGAAACCCACCAAGCACGGGGAGAACATGCAAACTCCATGCACATAGGGACGGGAATCGAACCCGGACCTTAGCAAGGCGATAGTGCTAACCACTACACCACCTTTGTAATTACAAAAAGTGTCAATAATCATAATAATAATAATCGTAATCATAATAATATATTATAAATGATAAAATCTCATTAAGTAAGGAATAAAAAATGATATCTGATGTAACAAGAAAATAATAAAAAACATTATTATTCTATTACTACCACAAAGTAATAATAATGTCCTGTTGTATTCCCCCGTAGTTCAGGGCAATTTGATAAAGATTACAGTCATATTTTATAAATTATAGAATGATCACACCTTTTTTTTTTTTTTTTGGCTTGATTGTTATGGTTTTGATGAGGGTTAGATCGCCTGGATTGTACACCACAACTGTCTCACATGGCACGAAATCTACTGACTGATGCAATGTGCTGATACTGAAGACTTCTTTCATAAATATTAAATTAAACAGTAAATATCTTTTACTACTGTCACAGCTTCCGCTCAAACTTTATATCTAGACAGATATATAAATTAATAAACTTTCTGAAGCCTACATTGCTCCATTATAAATGATTTCACTAGCGCTTTACAAGGCATGAATGGAATAAGAAATACTAAATCAAATTATAATATCGTTCATTCTCCACTGCTTTAGATTTATTTCTCTTCTTCAATATTTGAAGCAAAAAAAAAAAAAGAGACCAGAAAAAAAAAAAAAAAGTATGCTTAGGCTCTGTTGCAGCGCTATTGATTTCCATCACTAGCTACAAACGGGCCTCGTTTATTCAGAGCGGTTATAGATTAGCACGATCATAACCGAGTTTGATTAACTGCCACAAAGCCGTAATGCTATGCAGCTGCTGTAATTCCTCACTGGGTCATGGTTAGTTCTTTCAATTCTTGGAGATAACAGAGCACATACTATACGGCGTATATTCCTTAAGCAGGCAGTGTGACAACGTCATGGTTATTTGTGTAGCCCCATGGCTTCCGCGAGCTAATTTTACTCCTAGGAAAAATTACAACCTATCCTCTATTATTTATCACTCGTCTCTCGCTAAACTCTCCCTGTACTGCAATTACTCAGCACGGCGATTCTTCTTACAGTAGATGCCACACACTAAGACAAAGCCACATTTAGCCGTTTATTTATAGATGTGTTAAGATGTTAGGTTTTTCTGGGTCAGGGAACCGACGTTTGATTTGTCTGTGTGCGTATTTTGTTTGGTCTCTTTTCATTTGGTGTGACGTGTTTATCCAAAATAACTTAGACAAAGTATACTAAGTCATCAATTATTACTGTAAGTCAGCATGAACCTTTTCATGAATTCGATCTACAGTAGCGCTTCTATTGGGTCGGACTACACGGGCCAGCCTTCGCTCCCCATGTGCATCAGTGAGCCTTGGCCACCCATGACCCTGCGTTTTCCTTCTTTGGGTCACCTTAGGTATGTCCTGACGACGGCAGACCAGGGACATCCCACAAGAGCTGCAGATTTTGTACTTGCTCTGACCCGGTCCTCTAGCCGTTACAATTTGGTCCTTGTCAAAGTCACTCAAATCCTTTGCTTGACCGTTTTCCTTTTTTACCTCAGGAAAAAAAGGTTCACTTGCTGCCTAATACTGTATATTCCACCCACTTCCAGCCACCATTAACAAGACAACTGATTAGAGGACAGGGTCAGAGCAACCTAGCTACTGGACACTAAGTGGCCCGAAGTGTTCCAAGAAAATCTCCCTCACACCATTACACCACCAGCAGCAGCCTGAACCTTTGATACGTGGCAGGATGGATCCATGCTTTCATATTGTTTACACCAAGTTCTGATCCTACCATCCGAACATCACAGCAGAAATCGAGACTCATCAGACCATTTTCTGTTCTTCAATCTTCTGTTGTCCAATTTTGGTGAGCCCACGTGAATTGTAGCTTCAGTTTCCCGTTCTTAGCTGACAGGACTTCTGCTTCGAGGTTCAACATAATCCTCTTGTGGCATGCGAATGTAAACGTGAATGAACTTGACCTATAGAAACGCTAATGAAAAACACTGGCCAACTAAAATTATAATAATGTTGCAGCCATATTTTGATCAACTACCTTTAGCTTCAGTTACGGCAAACATTGTAGTGTCCAGTTCATGTGTGAAAATGATCCCTCATCCTCCCGGAACCACTCTTTCACAACATGAATCCTGGAATACACTCGCGCCATCAGGGAAGAAGAAAACTCCTGATCATTAGTACATTCAGGTCATCAGATGACTTCATTTCATTGCCACATAAAGGTTGCTGAGTCTAGACCTGAGCGACTGAAGCAACCCCAGATCATCACACTGCCTCCAGGGGTTTGTACAGTCGACACTATGCATGTTGGGTGCATCACTTCATGCGCTTCCCTTCTCACCCTGTGATGCCCATCACTCTGGAATAGAGTCAGTCTGGACTCATTAGACCACATGGTCTTTTTCCATCGCTCCAAATTGCACTGATGTTTATCATCTCTAGTAAACTGAATTTTTTTTCTCAATAACAAGTGATTTTCTTTTGGCCACATTACATTTCCTCCATGAAGTTGATGGTTCAGTACAGTCCTTCCATGTTTTCATTTTTTCGGAAGGTGTAGGATGATTAATATTCAGTAAACTGGTGACTTGCCTTGCAGCTGAAACTACTCTCAGAGCTGCCATTATGGAAAATTAATTAACACCTTCTGATGAAACAGACTTAACAGTGCTGTGGTATAAAATAATAAATTCAAAACTGGAACCAACTACAAACGTCTTAGGACGAGACAGAAATCAACGTCGTACCAAAGATAGTCTTACAGTACAGTATATACAGTAGATTTATCGGAAAAATATCATTTTTGCTGCTTACGGTTAAATGTTTCATGGTGTCCATTTGAGCTAGGCTGCAGAGCTTTTTTTTTTTCCTTCTGCAAAAAGTACTTCTGCCCTTGAAAGACTCAGAACTTAATCATAAATAGGTTTGATTCATGAAAACATTGTGCTGTGCATAAAAAAAAAGTTTTTAATGGAGTTCAGTATCTGCTCAAAGACTTAGTTGTATCAACGCACGTTTAGATTCTCAGACAAGGAAATAAAATTCTTCTTCATTGTAATCAAATTGTAAAGGTACAGTCCTCGTTGACACATAAATATTTAGCCACAGGGTTTCACCGTTTATTAAAATCTGGGCAGAAATCGTGTGCGATGCCTGAAGATGTTTTCTCCATCATGACAGATGAAAAAATAAATAATGAAATGGAAACTGTCTGCCACCGTCACCCTCGCTTTTGTCTGCCTGTAGACAGCTGAAAAATAATTATTTCCTACTGAGACGTTACGTACTGCGATGCCGCCACACCCGTGAGAAAGTGAAAAGCCGCTATTTCATCCACCTCTATGAATGTGTTTAAAGATATCTTCTGTGATGGAGAACATCTTCCACAAAGCAAAAATGACATCGTGGGCACTTTCATTTCAAAGCCATAAATCAACGTTATCTCTAATTTTGTCACCTTTACTCAACTGAATATATTGCATAAAATTAATCATACTTTCAAGGTCCTTCTGTCGGGGTTATCAGAGAACTTGTTCATTTTTGGTTTTAAATCATTTTGGTTGAAGGTGTTCTCGGTACCGTAAGGTGGCATGACAGTGCAATTTGAATGTACTGTAGATAACTTATCAACTTACACACGCTGTACAATACAGTAAATGTGACCTTGTCTGTGAAAACCCGGCTAAAAACATGCTTTTTCTCTTTGTGGATCTCTTTGTTTTCTAAATACAATTTAAATACATCGTGTACAATTGATTTTTTTATGGACAACAGTGAAACGCCAATAAATAGTCAATACATAAATTAATCAGGATCAGCTCATTGGTTAAGGCACTGGACTACGGTTCGGAAGGTCCCAGGTTCAAAACCCCACGAGCACCAGGTTGTCCCTGTTGGGCCCTCGAGCGAGGCCCTTAACCCTCAACTGCTCAGATGTATAATCAGATAAAAATGTAAGTCACTCTGGATAAATGTAAATAAATAAATAAATTTTTTAGCTCAGTTTTCACAGACAGCGTCACAAATACAATCATGAACTAAAGCAATGTTACACTAGAATATAATACAATAGAAAAAGATACTGTACTGTTACGAAAACCTGAAATCTAATTTCAGTACAGTCATTTTTTTCCCCTTGTTACATTAAAAACACAGGGAAGGTAAACATTTCTGTCATGCTCACTAACCTAACTCGCATCTTCTCAAGGTTCACCTGGACATGCATGAAATTTGCCATGTGATCTTGTCCAGCTAACATGCCATGAGACAAAAGTAAGGAAAACTTTTGAGAGAGGGCCATCGGAATATGCTTCAAGCAAGCAGACATCTTTTTTGTTAAGGAATGTACATGTCTAATGTTTCTTTTGTTCATAAGTATATACACTGATAAGCCATAACATTATGAAAATTGACAGGAGATGTGAATAACATTTAACACCAACTACAGTATACTGTACACCTGGGGGCAGTATCATGGGCACCCCAGGCTCACCCATTGCCACGGGGACCAAAGGCCAGCCTGTCCAGTCCAATCTTACAGAAAAGCCAATGCAGAACAACAAGGCACCAAAACCGGTGGGTCTCAACAGACTTGATCTAGCAGGAAAAGATCCCAAAGCCACCAACCCAGCCTCCGAGCTCCCTAGATTAAGCACTCCCAGTCTGATCAAGCACCCATGGGATGCACCAGATACGCAAGACTGATAAACTGGAGCCCCACCCTATTAGTGGCAGCACCCAAAGGATCCACTGCCGATGTCCTAGTGTCAGGCACCCCCAAAGACCCTGTTGTCCCCCATTGTCACAAAGGAAAGAGAAACCAAATGGATTTATCAAGTTATACCTACTCACCATTCACAATCTTCAGTTCATTTTAACACCAAGCATCTCAATGGCAGAAAGTATGATCTCAGGGATTTTGGCCATGGTACAGTTGTTGGTGCCAGACAGGCTGGTTTTAGTGTACTGGTATCTCCATCTTTATTAAACTTTACATTTTACTCAAATTGATGAAAACAAAATAAGCCTTCTTGATGAAAGAAGTCAGTGGAGAATGAGCAGACTTTTGAGGTAGGCTACAGTAAGTCAAATAGTTCTGCAGGGCCTCTGGAGGTAGGTTGCGGTGCCTGGAATTGGGATGTTGGCGTGGATCCTTCGTGTGGTGTGGATCTCGCATCCCATGGGAGCATGGGGGAGTCTGGAGACCGTCTCAGCGGCCTTGGGCTCTTTGCCTGCTGGGTCCTGTGCACAGTGGGCTGAGGTGCACTGGGTGTTCTGGTGCATTTCTATCATGGTCAGCATTGGCTGTTTTTCAACAATTTGTGCTTCATTCATTTTTCTGTGCAATCGGACTGGATGGGCTGACCTTTGAACCCTGTGTCCCTGGTGACCGTGATCCTGTCACCAAGTCACTGTTGTATAGTTGGTGATCAATGTCATTGTGTTAATGTTATGTGGTGGTTTTTCTATGTACTTATAAACTGTACATTCACACAAACACATAATCCTAGTCTACTGTGATAGTAGACTTAGTAGTCTTCATTTGGAAGCATCACAAACTACACTTCCTACAAGAATGTAACTATTGCATTATTCAAAGAGCAAACTATCCGAGCGCTTGTTCTCGCGTAGTGAATCAAATTCAGATATGTTACTATGCTCTTCAACATACAGTATGAAGAGTTTTTTTTAATTTTCCAATAGTGCTGAAACAGCGGTACTAGTACGGTGGATGGTGGAAGCTCTTCCTGTTTAAGGTGCCGGTGCCTCACATGCTCATGTGCTTCTCCACTTTCAATCCACTCTCGCTGTACGCATGGCTTCTTCATCTCGCCATGGGTATCAGCAAGGCATAGTGTTGGCATGGCAACCAAACAACACGAGATCCTCTTGGGTGCGCTTCCTACCTATAGACGATGATGACAGTGAGATGAGTCTCCCGTGCATGGAATGCTGAATGCATGCGCCGTGATGTCTTTAGACAGGAACAATCCCGCTGTAATGTAGAGCGGTATGATTACACCATACACTCACACAGAGAGAGCTTGAGAATAGACAATGGAGCTGATTTTCATTGCTTATATTAAATGCACCCCATCCTGATTCTGTACATGACCATGCTTTAGGATGCTTCATTAAACCGGAGATCCACACTTAGTATTCATTCTTTAAAATCTCTGGATAAACATACGCGCACACACACAACGAGACACACGACCCTGAGAACTGTGTGCCTCTGTTAATGTGCAACTCTCAGTACCTTCCAAACCCACTGTTCTCTTTAGATCCACAAACACCCACTCAGTGCGTAAGGATATTAAGACACAAACACACTCTCTACGCTTTGCAGTCATAGCAACCATGCTGCTGCAAATGAATTGTTGACACCCTTCCATCACTTTCCAAGACGTCCGCCTGCCAACGGCCGTGAGCCTGGCGCTCTTCTCCTCGTTGGACCGTGAGAACGAACGTCTCACCACCTTATCGTGCTCCACAGGCACCTCCGAGAGACACTTACTGCTCTGGCAGGCTCAGTTGTAGAAGGCTGCTTAGTATTCAGCGAGAGCACCGGCTGTCTGGGTGGCTGGACGAGAACGCCAAGGCCGAGCAGCCAGCATGGAGGAGTGTACAGAACGAGGTATCTAATTGAAAGAAAAATACCTTGTATAGTTTTGTCCTCTTTAAAAACCAAAACAAACAACAACAACAACAACAAAAAACACCCACTGCACTGGCGGTAGCGCAAGGCACAAAGCACAGAGGTTCAATTTCCACAGATAACACAACCATAAGTTCCTGTTCTTTTTTAAAAGCATCAGTGGCTGTATTCCAATACCGTTCTCAACACCGGTCTCCCATTTCCACTAAAAGAATTTAAATCATTTACATTCATACATTAATTATTATGCACAGGTGTTTTTTTTTTTTTTTCCTTCCAAAAGTCGAGCTGAATATAAGCCAAGCCAGTGCTGGCTCAGAGATGTGACCAGACATGTAAAAATAAAACAAGTTTCATCGTTCCATGGCACTTCAGAGGCTCAAGGGATCATGTTAATATCTAGATCTTCGGATAAAAACATCACAAAAAAACAATGATGAGCAGCGTTCAAGTCAAACCAGGACTTTTCATTTTGCAGTGTTTAAAACTCCCTTTATTCCTCTAGATGGTCCCCTGCTACAATAATGCACTTATCCCAGTGTTTCACTAGTGCTTGGACACCATCAAAGCAGACAGTTTTCTTAGTATGCCAGAGCCATGATGGGATCGAGTCTGGGTCAGGTCGGAAACGCCGGCCTCCCAGGAACTCCTTTAATGGCACAATCATGCGGAAATGGCTTAAAAGGGAGTTCTGACTCCCTTCGAGTTCTGACTGCAGTCGGCTCCGGGATCGTCGTTTACAGACGTCTTTAAAACATTTTCACCATTCACTCATCGGCTCATCGTCGCACTGGGTTTGAAGCCTCCTGTAAATGTCGATCGGTTTTACGCCTTCATTCACGTAAATTTCATCACAAGTCCTGGTTTGACTTGAACGCCAGTTATATATATATGTGTGTGTTTTTTTTTTTTTTTTTAGAAACTGCTAAAAAATACAATCAGTAATGAAATATGTAAACTCCCAAAAATCTAAAATTCTTTCATTTCGTAGTTTGCTTCTTAATTTATACAAACAAACAAAGAAAACATTTCAATCAAGGAATCTCTCTTGAAAATGAAAAATCCTTTGAAGTAGAGTAGATTTTTTTTTCATTTATATTATTTCCTTAAAAAATATAAAATCAAGGAACCTACAAAGTTGCCAAATAGAAACCTTTTTCCATGTTTATTGTTGCATTGCAATTCCCATTAAGAAGCACCAAACCTGTTCCAGAATGATAACGTCCCAGCATGCGAAGGGAGCAATGGCTTGTAAAGGTCGGAATATAAGACCTGGAGAGCTCTGCCCTCAAGCCCACTGAACACCTTCGGGATAAACAGCTGCACTGAGTAATATTGCAACTCAACTCAAATTTTAATACCCATGGACTGGGATGGTCAGGTGTCAGGTGTCCACAAACTTTTGATCACTTTGAGAAAAGTCATGCAAATTTACACAAGTTTAAATGATTTGAGTTGCAGATGGGCAAGCCAAAATATATACAGTATACAGTAGCCGGAGGAAAAACTGTCATCACCAAAATACAGCCTCAAATGTGTTAAATGTTGTGCCATCAGGACCTACTGTAATCTTGCAATTCACACTTCTGGATCGAAACCCACGAAAAACATGAGGAAACTAATTAACACTGCTGATGTTCCATATTTTGTGAAGAACAGAACAGTAAGAGGACTGTTTACGTGACCTCGGACCTTTCTAAGGCTGTGTTCTTGGTGTGCCGTAGGAAACTCTGAGCCAGATGAAACCACTGACATCTATTAGAATAAATATACTACGGGCAGAAAATCTCAACACAGGCAATTCCACCAGCATGCCGTGTATGAGGGAGGCTTGGTTTTCTCATTCATTCACTAATAGATGCAGGTCAGATGGGTATGTGGTGGTCAGCGCTGAGTGTTTCAGTGTAATAGAAAGAAATTCATCATTCGAGGTTTAAGGTCTTGGTGTAAGAGAGGAGTGAGATGCATGATGGGAACTTCTTTGAGGTTGCACTTATCTGCATTCTGATCCCTCTAGCTGCAATATTACATATTTAGTTCCTCCGCCTCTTTAGTTGATGCGTTCTCTATCTTTAGTGGCCATGAGCAGTTTGCTCCAGAGCAGTTCAACGTTTTCCTTGAAGTCAGTTGCCCTGAACTACATACATGATACCAGTGATTGATTAGTGTAGCAGTGAATATCGTGTGTGGCCAAGTTCATAACAAATAAATACGATATTAACATAGGCAATTCATTCATAGTGCGTTGACCCAAATTCTGGTTGATTTTTCACTTATTGTGTAGCAAAAACTTTGAAACTTTCATTAACTCATCTTCTAGACTTAGAGCACGAGGCAGGGTACACACTGGACAGGGTGCCAATCCATCACAGGGCACAAACACTACGGGCAATTTTGGGAACGCCAATTAGCCTAATCTGCTTGTCTTTGGACTGTGGGAGGAAACCGGAGTACCCGGAGGAAACCCACCAAGCACGGGGAGAACATGCAAACTCCATGCACACAGAGACGGGAATCGAACCTGGCCGGGAATCGAACCCGGAAACTGGAGGTGCAAGGCGACAGTGCTAACTACTACAACACCGTGCCGCCTATTAAGAAATTAAAGGTGACCTGTTGTTTAACCAGATGACTCTCCAGTCTCCATGGACACTCAAAAACCTGAGAGGAAAAAAAAACATTTCCTGTTATTGGTCCTTTTATCATTTTTGCATTTTTGTATTTTTGGCCTGGGCTAAAAAAAAATAAAATAAAAATAAAAAAGCTAATTCGATTTTCTCCCTATTGTGACCTCATATAAGAAGATCCCCTTCCCTGGTTTGTTGCCCAGCTACATAAAAACTGAATTTGTGTTTGTAGGAAAAGCAAAACAAAAAAAGATTGCTCCAAAAGCTTGGCAAGATATGCTCGTCACCAATCTGGATCTCGCCAGCAGATATTGGCATGTTAGCATGACGGATTTACCCGCGAGATTCCTGTGGGAAGTGAACTCTAGCACAAAAATGCAATGCACACTTACCGGTTACATCAGGTACACCTGTTCAGCAGCTCGTTAATGCAAATATCAAATCAGCCAATCACATAGCAGCAACTACAGTATAAAGCATTTATGCATGCAGGCAAGGTCGGGTCAGACTTTGGCATAAACATGATCATGAAAGCATGGATCCACCATCTTGCGCCTTGGTAATCATACAGTATGGGTAATTTTCTTGGGCCCCTGAGAGCCTGAGTATTGCAGTTGTGCATCACAGTGTACCCGTGACACCGTAGTGAACCCATCTTCTAACAGTAGTGTCTTGGTTTCTTGAACATGACAATGAGACCACTGTCCTCAAACGGCCTCCACAGTGACCAGATTTCAATGCAATAGAGCACATTAGGGATGTGGTAGAATGTGTGGAGATTCTCATCATGGATGTGCAGCCGACAAATCTGTCGCAGGAACTGCGTGAACAATATGATATCGTGTCAATATGGACCAAAATCTCCAAGGGACGTCTGCGAGGAATCTATGCCATGAAGAATTAAGGCAAAAAGAGGTGCCAGCCAGTACCGAATGACGTGAGTGTACATTCCTTCACTGGTGACAAGTCTATAAGAAAATCACTTTGTTTGACATTTCTATTCACTGCACATACAGTTTCTATGATTTACACTGAGAAGTCTGTGATTCTGTACTGTACAGCTTCACCTAAAGTAACCCAGAGATCGGATTCTGTGCCATTCCGTCATAACCAGCTGCTAATATCTCATAACAGCCTCCACCTCAGCAGATCAATAGCAACAGGCTATTAAAGGTGTTCTACAGACGGCACTAAATCCCCACAATGGATAAAACGGCTTTAGTTCCTTATGCACTTTTGAGCAGAGGATTTTTCCATTAGACCGCCTCCATTACCACAGTCGTCAGACCCGCTGCAGCATCAATATGAGCTTTATGTTTGGTTCATTTGCTGAAACCCAGCTGTGATATTTGCTCCATATATTATGAACTTTCGTTTCAATTTACCGTGAATCAATAGAGCAGTTCAAAGCCCGCCTCAAGTGAAAAGTGAAAGCACTGCTCTTCAATACAAATGGATTACAATTCGCTTAATTTTTTTTTTTATTCTTATGAATCAGATATTATTAATTGTGACTCTCGAGCGCTCTTGAGTCGTGACTATTTTGTTGGTTCTAAGATGGAGGATCATTCCAAACTAAACATGGCTTACAGTAATATAGTTAATATAGAGATAGAATTTACTTGCTGTCGTGACGCATCGTATTTGGACCAACACTATTTAATGCCTGCATGGTCTCAACTTCCAATCATTTCCCAACGATGCGCAAAGTACCTCATATGGTTCTGAGCCATTTTTCGGCAACAACCTTCAGCATTTTGATAGTTGAAAATCTGAATTCGATGTAGCTGCACTTTCAAGTTGTTGTTGGTCTTTCAGCTGTTCCAGTAAGGGGTCGCCACAGTGGACCATCTGATCGGCTGATCTTGGCGCAGGTTTTACGCCGGATGCCTTTTCTGATAACCCTCCCATGTTATCCGGGCTTGGGACCAGCACTGCATCCAGTGGTGGGAGTTTGGGCATTTTCTTGGAATTAAACCTGGGACTTCTACACAGCAGGCGAGAAACCTTTTTTTTTTGTTTTTTTTTTTGAGTAGGACATAACTACGTTTGAAAATGAAAAATGTTCCATCATCAAAAGTTCTTCTTGTTAGGGCCACAGAGATCCAGAGCCTCCTATATTAAGGCTGTTAAGCGCAATCTACAAACCCACTCTGGATAAGATGGATTACCATCACCACATGCTATGACTATACACAATTATCCATAATTCTTCCATTCCCAGTCCACCTGCAGAGATGTTCTGGAGATTTGGCAGAAGAACCAGGAGGAAACTGACACGCAGATCAAATGCCTATTTCAGGACGGTCTGAAACTGTGAAGCGGCAAAGCTCGTGCTTATCCGTGATGCTGATATCATTAAAAGTTATTGAACAGCTTTGTTTGAAGAAGTTTGAATGCTGACTGACAGCCTACAAAAAAACTCAGTGGTTGGTCGATCAAATGCAGCCTTACTGTGATTTTTAGTGAGTTCAGTGAAATCTACCCCACCTCCAAGTTTCGTCCTATACCATGGCAGTGTTCTGGCAGTCAGTTTCAGTTTCTCATCATAATCCCACATATCAGTATGTGGGCCAGCACTGGAGAATCACCCATTTTTCATGATTTATCATCTGGCTGCGTGTAGTTGTGAATCTCTCGTCTTCCTCAGAACTATCTTGCGCATGTTTCTGGTCAGTTGTTGGAACCCTCGTCTTGACGCACTTGTAGCACTGCCAGTTCCTGCATCACTTCACTTGCAGTTGGGATAAAACTCTCTGCCAAATGAATGTAACTCTTGCAATGAGTAATGAGCAAAAGAGAGAGAGAGAGAGAGAGAGAGAGAGAGAGAGAGAATAGGAAGGAAAACAGAGATAAACAGAAAGCTTTTATTTCATTTTTATGGACTTCAAAGTAGTCTGTGTGACCAATTATTTAAAAAAAAAAAGTCAATATAGAAAGAAATACTTTTTTATACACTGAACAGCCACAGCATTTACGCTATCGCCAGGTGAAATGAACAGACACTGAGACAACAAAAAAATATAAGCTGGTGACAGGATTATAGGCACCCAAGGCTCACCTGTGTCCACAGAGACCAAAGCCCATCCCGTCCCATCCAGTCTGATCCCAAAGCAAAGTCAATGCAGCACAAATGAGAGAAAAAAAAAAAAAGTCAATGCTGGCCACAGTAGAAAGGTTTAAGGGCATCCAGTGCACCACAGCCTGCCTTACAAGGGGCCCAACAGGCAAAGAGACCAAGGCTTCCAAATTCTCCAGATCCCCAAGTGATCGAGCACTCATGGGATGCACCAGACAAGTAAATCGGCCTGGATCGACTGCCATCGTCCTGGTGCCGGACACCACAGCACACACCCCCAGAGGCCCTGCAGAGCCATGCACCGAGAGGCCAGAGCTGCGTCAGTGGCACAAGGAGAACCCAAAACCTCATTGGTGTAAATGCATGTAGTCTGGCAAATGGTGCTGGATTGCTGTGATTCCATAAGTGTGTTACAGTATATGCTGATGGTAGCGCCCACCTTCAAGCATTTCAAGAAGGGCAGTGAAAAAGCCACTTATCTTCAGAAAAAGAAAAAAAAAACTTCAGAGACAGACTGATATTCTGCAAAAGGGACAGGGATTAAACTGACATACTGTAAAGTCATTTTCTCTGATGTATCCCCGTTCCAATTGTTTGGAGAAAACGGAGAAGAAAAGGTGAGCGCTACCATCAGTCCTGTGTCGTGCCACAGTAAAGCATCCTGACACCATTCATGTGTGGAGTGGACTCAGGGACTCATCCATGAATAACGAATAGTACGAAAGCATCCTCCGGGAGAAACTTCTCCCAACCGTCCAAGAACAGTTTGGTGACGGAAAAATGCCTTGTCCAGCATGATGAAGCACCTTGTCATAAGGCAAAAGTGAGAACTGAGTGGCTCGGGAAACAAAACATGACAATTTTGGCTCCATGGCGAGGAAACTCCCCAGACAAGAAATAACACTTATAAGATGCTTGTAATTATAAATGATAAATTATTGTGTGTGTCATTTTGGTCCCAGCTGTAAATACAACTCAATCTAAAGCATTCGGATCAGGACTTCTTGTTTTTAATCGTCAATAAAAATGTCTACAGTGCCCACTACGCTTTATCTAATCCCAGACACAATGCCAGGTTTCTCCGGGTGCACGGATTGTCCCCTGGCTGAAGTTCCTCCAAGTCTGTCCCTCTGGTGCAAGAAGAAGCATGAAGACGGTGCTTTCATTCTTTTGCTTTCATCTCGGTCTGGTTGTGTGTGAAATCCAACATGCCCCCAGGGTCATTCAGGTGGCCTTTTGAATATTAAATGAGCCCCCTGTGATGGAGCTTTTGTTCGATAATATGAACTGGAGCGTGCTGTGTGAAGTGGCTGAGGGCTATGCTGCATCTAATTCAAGGTCGCAAGCTTTATTGCACACACGCACACTAAGGAGGGGGGTACAAAACAGACTGTGTCTTGAGATACACAATTCAGAACCCAACAATGGCCAAAATAAAGACTCTCTCAGTCCGTCACCCTTATAATCACCCTCTTCACCCCAGCGAACCAGGCTGGAAAATTCCCCCCAGTGCACGAGCTGAGCTGAATACTGTGCAATTGTGTTCATAATCGAGTCTGTCTGCGAAGCGTCTTTCAAAAGCACGCTACGGCTCTGGCCCATGTTTCCCGATGCAACGGCAAAATTTGATTTCTTTCAGGAAAACGTATCATTACTTCAAAACAATGGCCCCAGCCAGGCCCGATTCGTGGGTGTTTAATAGAGGCGGCAAGGAAAGAGAGAATAGGTAGGGAGTTTGATTTCAATTGCAAAACTATTTGTGGCTCAGCAAATGAAAGCGTTAGGCATCAGGATGCTGGTGGAGTGTAATTTACAAGCAAAAAGAATAAGAACGAAGAGAAGAAAAGAAAAGGAATACACAAGGAATGAAATAAAGAATGCTGTAGGCAAGGCATGGGGAGAGAGGGACGAGCGATGATGTTTTTAAATGAGGGAAAAAAGAGAAAGAAATTAGGAGAATAGAAGAGAAACGATTGACAAAGATTCTTGGTGAAGGTATGAAAATTAAAGCAAAGAAGAGAAACGGGTGAAGGACAAGAGAGAGTACAAGAAGACAATAGTGATGGAGAGGCATCAACAGGTTGGTGAAGTGGGAGAAAGGCGAGGCAATGGAAAATGGGAAAATATGAAAGGCAACTGGAGGAAAAGAATGAAGTGACGAGAGAAAATAACGGTGAAGGAGAAATTGCAGAACCATTTAAGAAGATGTACAGAAAGAAAGAAAGAAAGGAAGGCAATATCAGAGAACGATGTGCGAGAGAAAATGTGGGAATTAAGGATAGCGGAAAGAATAAAGACAGAAGGTCAGTAAAGATGAAGAGTTGATAAGCAAAGGAAAAGAAAGGAGAGATGTGGGAAACAAATTAGAAGAGAAAGGAAAGTGTGAGGCATCATGAAGCATGAAAAAAAAAGTAGAAAAGAAATTTAGTGAAAACAAAGAAGAAGGGTGAAGGTGAGAGAGACGACATGGTGTAAAAAGGGAGAAGAGAAGAGAAGTAAATGAATGAAAAAAATATGACGAATGAAGTGCAGAACAAAAAAGGGAGCAGAAAGTAATGGAGCAAAAAAAAAAAAAAAAGATGAAAAATTGAGAACGGAGATTAATGAGGGTGAGAGGAGAAAAGGACAAAGAAGGACATGGATAGGAAAAAGGGAGGAGGAAAGGAGAGGAGAGGAATGAAGAGTGAAAGGATAATAAAGCAGGAAGTGGTAATTGGTTATTTCCTTTCATCATTTGAGTGGCTGGGACATCGCTTTTTTGCTAATGGAGGAAAAAAAAAAAAAAAAAAAAACTTAAGAGATCCCATGTGGACGCACCGTCCAAGTCAGACCGCGACTCAGATGACGGAGGGTTCACGGCCATGCCGGAGGAGAAAGTCAGCATGAAGGATGGAGATATGTTTCAGTCTCAGAGATCAGATCAAATCAGAGAGACACGTCCATGATTCACACATCAGATGCACGGTCAGGCACAAGAAGGAGGAGGAGGAGGAGGACGAGCGAGACGTGAGCGTGTTCTCAGGAATAATGTCTACTGCCGATGGTGGAGAATTATACACTTGGCTAGTGAACTCGCTACTTTGGCAGTTGTTAGATATCAAAACGTGTTTTTTTTTTTTCTTCCTTTATCTTTCTAAAGGCTTCAGTGATGAATGTAACTTTAAAATCGATTATTCTCTCTTTCAAAACAAAATGAAGAATAGGTGCAATTTTCCCATTTCATCTACCTACTTGATTTTAGACGTCTGTCAAAAACGTCCGTCACGCACACAATAAATCCGCGCATTCTCGTCCTTTCATTCCTTTCTGGTTTTCAGTGTGCGGTATAGTCTTCATGTTAGTCACAGTGGATCCGCTACATCCTGGATGGACCACACACACACGCTCACTCACACCCTGGGGCACATTTACACTCATCCATCCACCAGAATACAGAAGAAACCAGAGAACACAGAAGAAACCTGCGCAGACAGTAACCCGAGACCAGGATCGAACCCTGGAGCCGTGAGGTGGCCGAGTGACTCATTACTCTTGTGATCTACTGTAATAAATGTGTGTGTGTGTGTGTGTGTGTGTGTGTGTGTGTGTGTGTGTGAATATTTATAAAGAGATTTGAGCGGAATGAGCAATCGCAGACTGGATTCCCAAGCAACTGTATTAATACCAATCACATTGGAGTCGTGTTCACTGACACCAGACATTACTAAAGGTTTGCCACAGAGTAGGAAATGTTCAGACGCCAGACACAACAACCGCACCAAGCAGCTCTTTACTCAGGTGAGCTGAATGATGGATTCAAATTGATCTTACTTTGGAGATGCATAGGATTAGCAAAGGTTAGCATTGGTTAAACACCCTATAAGGGCAAGTGCATCTTGTGACGTCTCTCTAAGAATTAATAGCAAGAAGAAGAACGACAGTAGTAATGAAATGGAAGGACTTTAAACTAAACAAAACACTAAACTAAAGTAAATGTGATCTTCCAGAGCGTGAGCACTGGTGTTACAGGTTAATCAAAAACGCAGCAATGGCAAACGATCAGTGATGCTCTGGATGCCAGGTCAGGCAAAAGATGAGCAGTTAAAAGAAATATAAAAGTGGTTTAATGGCACATGGAGTGAGAGCGTAATCTCCATCACCTACGTATACAGTATGTCACCTTTTTTTAAAGAGTTTTATAAAGTTGGGGTTTTTTTTTTCTTCTCTTTTTTTATTTGCTCTTGGCAATCCGAAACGGCTCAGCATCCATTCACATGCCTCATAAAATCTGTGAGACCTCTAAAAATGTCCTATCTGCTTAAGGCCTGGCTGGCCAGAGCTACTAAAAGTAATCCGGAAGCCGCTTAGAAGGGTTTTTACTGTCTTATCGCAATTGGTGTCAATTGACCGACAGTATCTTTTTTAGCCCACAAATTAATAATCCAATCATTACAATTCCGCTAAAAACATACAATAATCAAAATTGTATTATGCGACATGTTTTTAAAAGCATTTCTTAATTTTAAAACTAATGTTTCCGTGCATTGTGACAACAGGATTTTTTTTTTTTTTTTATCATCTTGCTAATCGTCCTCTTGACCACTCATATGATTTTCTCTTACCTAAGAGCACAAAATAAGAATGAAGGAAAAAAAAAAGAAAAAATATATAGTTGCAAGCAACTATGAGCGGGACCAAGCACCTTGCGCCATGACCGGGGCGCAGCTGCTCAGTCGTCCTAAACACAGCGGATTCCAATCCGGCTGCCAGTTTTCATTTTAGACTTTTTGAGACCCCCAAAAAGCCCTGGATGGTGTAAAAAATAAAAAATAAATAAAAAAACCTTAGAAGTACTGTACAAGAGGGCCCTTCACACACCTTGATGACAACATAGGACTGATGTCATAGTGCTTGGACCCTAATCATGCAATCAAATATACAAGAAAACTTCTTAATTCCACTAGGCCCAACGTTACTTAGCGATTAAAAATCGTCAACCAATGAAAGCCTTTGTTTATATATTTTTGGTGCCAGACAAGAAGCAGGTTGAGTAGTGATTGCTTCTTGTGTCCTGGATGAAGCACCTATCAACCTCTGACTTTATAAATTTGAGGCTGTAATTTAAAAAAATGGGTGATTAGGTAGCTAAAGGAAAAAAGGAGCATTCTTCTCCTGACATCAAGCTATTGCACTGCTGTTACATATATTGGACACACACACACACACACACACACAGAATATGATAAGCGCCTATGGAAAGATGGCCAGAGAAGCAACACGTCTCACCACACTAATGTTTTATTCATGAACACCGTGGGGTTCCCTTTGCTCCTTTTGTTAGTGAAGCTTGCATTTGATCATGTTCTTCTTTAGTTGTAGCACCAGATACTGGTTTTTATACAGGGATTGTATTATATTATAGGGGAAAATGTGAGTCGAGCGCTGCGATCTGTAAAAAAAAAAAAAAAAAAAAAACCCTAAATAATATATGTATTCTGACTTGAGTTTGGAATATGTAAAGAACATTAGACGAGACAGAAGCACTGGTACTACACTGCAAAAAAATACATCTTAGCAAGGGAAATATTCTTGAATCTAGCCAAACCTATCGATAATTACTTTACAACAAACTCAATTTAAGATGATTAAGCTTATTTCTGGTCAAATGTCACTAAATTTGCAACAAAAATGTCTGATTCTATTGGCAGATTATAATTTTTTTTACTTCTTTAAATAAATAAATTCCTAAAAAAAAACTGCAAAATTATCTTCCAGTAGAGACATTTTGCTGCTTGCAATTTTAGTACAGATTGACTAGAAATAAGCTTCTTGCAGTGCAGGATGACAAGCAGCTCGAAGTAAGCGTTCTGATCACAAGTAACTCTGGATGGCTTTTCTCTTTTATCATGTGCAGCGGCAAAAGACCTTGGCGTGACCATGGATTCCTGTTTTTCATCAAAAGCTCATTTACATACAGTAATATTAGTTTTCTTTGATCTCAGAAATATTGTTATGATAAAGAATAGAATGCCACTACATGAAGCAGGGAGACCAGTTCATGCTTTTGTTACCCCTATGTTGGATTAATGCAATGCTTTAAGCAGCCAGAGTCCTTATTAGAACTAGCAGAAATGCGCACATCACCCCTGTCTTATCCGCACTGCACGGACTCGGAGGAAAATTTTGCATCGATTTCAAAATATTGATCTATAAGGCACTGAATGGTCTCATGCTGCATTATCTAGAGAACTGATGGTATATAATGATCCGCGAAGCCTACTTTGATCAAAAGGTGCAGTCCATTTGTTGGTATCTTGTATAATGAAGGCTAGAGCCGGGGCAGAGCTTTCTCTTACAAAACCCCACGGTTATGGAGCAGCCCTCTAATTAGTGTTCTGGACTCAGACACAAGTCTCGGTGTTCAAGTCTAGGTGTATCTGAAACCTTATCGCTTCAATTAAAGGAGCAGATCAGGGGGGACTCATGGGCATAACGTATTCTTGCGAACTGGAATGTTTTCAGGAGGTGGATGTCCTCTTACTCTCATGAATTCATTTAGGTTTCTTTCCTTCCTGAGCCAACCTTCAGGTCGGAGTTCTCATCACTTGGAAACCACATACTGCTGATATTGATGACTCCATATGAACTGCCTAAGGAAACACTTAGAAACCATGAAGATGGCCTAGCACTACAGTTTGTGTAATAAGTGTAGGACAGCAAATGCAAAGTCACCTACAGTGAACAGTTGATAACTTCTACAAAACAAACTTTTTTATCCAGCACACAGTTACGGAAGGGAATATTTTACAAATCGCACTATGCAGTGTCATCCAGATGAGCATGGATTCATATTCCGTACTGGATCAAATGAGTACAGAATCACCATCTAATACCGTTACGCAATCACTGTACGGTACTGTATGTCCGATTTAAAAGTTTCGTTTGATCTGTGAGCTCACTGTGAAAAAGAATAATGCATCACTATTGGATTCCAATATTCAATTTGACGATATTAACGAATGAATCAAATGAGGATGTCACTGGAAAGAGTATCCCAATCTGGGGAACAGCTTATGTAAAGAAATGAACG
This sequence comes from Clarias macrocephalus, assembly GCA_011419295.1. Classification (NCBI taxonomy): domain Eukaryota; kingdom Metazoa; phylum Chordata; class Actinopteri; order Siluriformes; family Clariidae; genus Clarias; species Clarias macrocephalus. The sequence goes on along the minus strand of JAAGKR010000631.1, from coordinate 80,242 downwards.
TTTTTATAGACAAAATTACAAGGATAACACTGAGCATGAGTGGTGAGTGTAGTAGACGAGTGCTGTCAGCTTATCCTTCAAACTGTCAGCATATTCCCTTTAGAGAATCACACACTGCATTACCAAAAAACAATGGCTCTCATTTTAATTAGATTTTTGACAAATGAAAACAGCGAATTAAAAGCTAAATGTTCTAAACACATTCTGATTAATAATGAAAAATCATATAACAGTCTGTCAAGTGCTATTTTATAAAATAAGCTGTAGAATGCAGAACATCTTAGAAATGCCTGTAGTCCGACTCCGAACATGAATAAATTCAGATTCAAAATATATATCGACATATCTTTAAGTTGTTAGCTGTGAATATGGCGCCAGATCATCAATAGCAGGTCAATAACTGGTTTTAAAGTGTGGAGCAGTGCTCAATAGGCTAAATTACTAAAAAGCAATATTGCAGTCAGTTTTTTTTTTTTTTTTTTTTTTAATAAACTTGAACAGTGGAAGGTGCGAACTTGGTCTGTGGAGAAAAATAATATCTTTTTTAAAAATGCAATCTAAATTTCTTTTCATCAAAATAATTTAGCAATTCAAATTCAGAAGCAATAGCACAGACTCAGTGTGATGCATCTTGTAATTTTGGGCTGGTTTTTTTTTTTTTTGAGAAATGTGCTCATCTTTCACTGCTGATGAAAGACCTACAGTATGTCCAAATCTGATTTTGTCTTTTCGGTTCATCATTGCTGCTGGTGTTTTGCTAAAGTAAGCACATGCATAAAGCGTTTTTTTTTTTTTTTTTTTCAAATAATCATAATACTACATGAATGAAAATGTAAATAATATATAAGAATATAATAATAAAGAAATATTATTTCTGTAGTAGATATGATAAAAAATTTGGATTCTGAAATTTGCTTGACGACACTAACTGACACTGGGTGGACGGATTTAGGAAGAACAACACGTGCACAATGATAAGACTCATCAAGTAGACCAAAAATAATCCTTTTTTGAAAAGCATTTGTCACAGCTCTGAGAAATGAATATATATGATGAGAATATTTTAAAGTGAGAAAAATAATTCCTCTTTTCAAAAAACGGCCCATTATTCTGCCATACTTAACGTAGAAGTCAAGTGTCTTAATGCCCGAGAGCTGGAGCTCATCCTAAGCAACAGAATCAATACATACGTGAAGACCGACGACCACCTCTGCTAAATTCCCGGAGCGGACGTGAGATAAATAAGAGATGAAGCTGTGGGGGACACAGAGCTGTAATGTTTTATTCACTTTCCTACCATCCCCTTCTGTTTATTCCTTAAATCTCCTCTCCAGTCACAGTATTCTCTCTCTCTCTCTCTTTTTAAAAATTTTTTTTTATTATGCCTGGACATTGCCTCTGTCTCGCCGGAGCCCTTTTTTTTTTTTTTTTTGATGTTAAACTTAAATCATGGCTGAATTTCCAAATGGTTTACCAAATAACAGTAATAAAAAGTGACTTTTAAATGTAATGAAATGCAAAGTCTAGGTTGAAAGTCTTTGAAGTCATTAAGCAAGGGTACAATTTGGTGACTTTTGCTTTAATGGGAACATTTCTACACCTGCTTACTGAGGAAATTTAAATATATACTGAATGGACACGAAAAATGTCGCACACACTAATATTATTTCGCTGGTGGCCAATTCGTGAAAGATTTTCAATTACTCCTGCTACCAGAAATACTCTTTCCCAAACGGAGTCCTGGAACATGCCTGGACCATCAGGGACGAGAAACTCCATAGATGTGATACATTCAGGTCGTCAGCTGACTTCATGTTGTTGCCACGTAATGTTGCTGAGTCTCGACCTGAGCAACTGAAACAACCCCAGATCATAACGCTGCCTCCAGACGCTTGTACAGTGGCCACTATGCATGATGGGTGCGTCGCTTCACGCGCTTCCCTTCTCACCCTGACACGCCCATCACTCTGGAATAGAGTCAATCTGAACTCAACAATACCACATGATCTTTTTCCATCGCTCCAAAGTCCAATCTTTATGCCACTTGGGCAAATAAAAGCCTTTTTTTTTTTTCTGATAAGTATAATGGTTTTCTTATGGCCACACATCTGTTTAGTCCCAGTCGTGCGAGTTCTCGATGCACTGCGTATGTGTGAAAATGCCCTTACTTACACCTCAAAGCCAATGAGATCACATTTTCCCAATCTGATGTCTGGTATAAACGTTAACTGGGGCTCTTGACCAGTATGCATGATTATTGTCCATTGCACTGCTGTCATATGATTGGCTTATTGGAATATTTGCATGGAGACCCAGGTGTACACTGTAGGTGATCCTCGTGGTAGGGGTTTCCATTTGATTGGCATTTACTATAACATGCTTGGTTAAGCTGTCAAGTGACCTTTTGTCAGTTTAATACAATCATTTTAAATGATTTAAAACATAGTAACTACATTTAAATACGTTTATCATTAATCTCTAAATACAGTAAGTAACTATTGAAATGCAGCTCTTGGCACTTTGTTCCGTTGTCGATGCTTCATGTAAATGTGCCTAGAATTCATGAGCCTACTTTCCCTTGTGTACAACCGTGTGCGAGACAGACAGCAAGAGAGAGAGAGAGAGACAGTGAGAGAGAGAGAGAGACAGTGAGAGAGAGAGAGAGACAGTGAGAGAGAGAGCGAGCACTCAGACACATGCATGATTTCATATCACCTCAAACTGCAGTATGTCTTGCTGAACGCCGCAGTCAGTCAATCCGATCACATCCTGCCAGATGAACAAGGGCAAAGCCATCATGCTCCATTACCATCACATTAAGGCAGTGGGGAACCTGTATGCTCATGTAGGACTCTGAAGCCAAAGCTTGGGTAAAAAAAAAAAAAAAAAAGCTTCTGATTTCAAACATCACCCAACAAATTTGGCAAAAAATCTTATAAGCTTTAGTTTTCAAGCTGCATGTTATTTAGAATAAGCAAATGAACATCATTACTAGATTCTTCTTTTAATAGTGGTTTGTGGTTCCTCTTGATGTAACCTGGTTCGGTCTGTGACTGACAATAAATAAATTGATAAAAATTCCACACATCTCACCTCACAGGTTAACAGGTTGGCACTTTGCGGGTACAGATTTGATGGATTGTTGACACATTCTCCTCACATATTTAACTCCTGTCTAGGGCAGGGGTAGCTCAGTGGTTACGTTGCTTCGTGATCAGAAGGTCCTGGGTTCCAAACCCGGCATCACCAAGTTGCCACGGTTAGGCCCTTGAGCAAGGACCTTAACCCCCGATTGAGACGCAAGTCTGCTTGGCATACTACTGGCATAAATGTACTGTAACGTTGTCCATACTCTTGCGCTTTTTTTTATTTTATCGGTTTACTGTGAAAATTTTGAGAATGACTCAAAAACAATTTTCACAAAAGTCTGCTGCTTCAGTGTTTTTAGATCTTACTATATATACTTTCATAAGTGTCAGCGGCTTTTATTGGCAATTACACAAAGAGTCAGTATTTGCAGTGTTGGCCCTTCTTTTTCGAGACCTGGCCTGCTGTCAATCAACATCTGGGCCACATCCTGACTGATGGCAGCCCATTCTTGCATTATCAATGCTTGGAGCTTGTCAGAATTTAAAATCTAAAAAAGAAAATCATACATTTTAAATAAATTTGAATAATTTAACATGATTGTATTAGACTGTTTTACCAAAAGGTCACTCAACATGCCAGTCAAACGGAAACCCATACATTCACCCATCACTTGATTAGGGACACCGATGCACATGTGTATTGATGCAAATATTCCTCTGGAGGATTGACTACAGTACAGGTTCTCTATGGGATTAAGGTCTGGGGAGTTTCTTGGCCATGGACTCAAAACATAAATTTCGATGTCTTGTTCCCAGAGCCACTTTTACAGCGTTATGGTGAGGTGGCTCCATCACGCTGGTAAAGGCATTGTTCATCCACAAACTGTTCTTGGATGGTTGGGAGAAGTTGCTCTCAGAGGATGTTTTTGCCTCATTCTTTGTTTTGTTTTTTTTAGGCAAAATTGTGAGTGAGTCTGTTGTACATTGTATGACTGTGACCATACCCAACTGTTAACTCTCCTCCTCTACTCTTCTGTCTTTTCCCTCTCCCCGTCTCTTTGTCGAGTTACACATGTCGTTCCTGAGCTGCCAGTGATCCAGTCCCCCCCCCTCCCTTCGCCCCCTGGAGCTGTCTGACTCGTCCCGGTGTCACGCTTCTGGATGGAGATCTCGTCGCATGGATGCCCCGTGTGGTCTTCCTGGGGACGGTTCCACTTTACCATGAAGACCGTCCTGTCCTCGGCTGACTGCAGTCGCTTGATAGTACAGGACGGAAGTTTCCTACAGTCTACCTGAGCGTCCAATAACGAACTGGACTCCATATTAACTTAAACACATCATCTGTTATACTGAACTTCCACACAGTATGATGGAGATCAAGCCCTGATATCTGTTGTCACCCAAATGAGGACGCGTTCCCTGGTGAGTCTGGTTCCTCTCAAGGTTTCTTCCTACTGCCTTCTCAGGGAGTTTTTCCTTGCTGCTGATTCATTTGATTCATACACATTTGCATTTCATAGAAACTTCTATTATTCTTTTGATTGTGTAAAGCTGCTTTGTGACTTTGTTAAAAGAGCTATACAAATAAAATCTAATTGAATCGAATTGACTGATGACAAAACTTTTGGCCACGGCTGTAAGGTGACTAGGAGTTCTCCGATTTCCTCCCAGCAGGTGAATCGACTAAGTTAAAGTAGAAATGTATCCTTGGTCTATTCACACTTCTTGCTTTGTGCTCATAGGACAGGAGTCGTGAAGATAAGCGAACAAATGAACCATTTTTAAAGAAGTCTGCTTACCTTTTAACTACGAGGACCGTTCGCATTAAATCTAAATCTTTTATTTAAAATCGTATAACTCCGCTCTTCTTCCTCCGGCACGAGTCATTTAAAATAATAATCTCAGGATGTATTTTACAATCCCACCCTCTCTTTATCCACTCTCGTTCCTCCGCAGAGGCGACGCACTCACTGTAATCAAGGCCTAATCACTTTAGCATGTAAATGACGCTGCTCAGGGGCTTGATCGTGCTAGGCATGGTCGTATACACAGAGTTCCACCTGCATCGCCGAGCGCTAACGAACGCTGCTGAAGAAGAGCTGAAGTGACAGCAAAACGCTAATCTCGGATCAGATTTCCATGACTGAGATCACATTAAATAGGGGAAAATATTAGACTCGGGATGAGCACTCGAGACGCTGCTTGAATATAGACTGCGGCTTTATAATTACCACAGAGCTGTATATTCTGATACGAGCACTTAATTAAAGGTCTGTATTTATTAACGTTTAATCCGGAGGGAAATGTTAAGACGAGCTTTTTACAACTGTTTAAAAAAAAAAAAAAAGCTGCAGTTTGGGATAGAGTTAACAGATTTTTTCCGGGTGCTTTGCATCTCTTAAAATGCTCGATATACTTAATTGGACAAATTAGACGACTTCAAAGAGTGAAAAATACAGACACAGAAAATAAAGTTTTGGTAATGTGTACCGGTTCATGACAGTTTAGGAAACATTTAAGTGATAAAAACAGGGATAAAAAAAATAAAAAATACTGATAACTGGTGTCAGATTGAGGGAAGGAGGTTTTTCACAGCAGCAAGGTGAGCACACATCAATCCCGACATTGTGCTTTACAGTAATGGGAGGAAGATGAGATTTCAGTGCATGAACGCAGAATGTGAAAATGATGAGGTGAGTGAGCGAGTTGGCAAGTTATTAAAAATAAATCTTTGCCAACCTGCTATAGCACATTAGTCATATTGTTTTCCACACTAAAAAATCTGAAATGTTGTTTTCTTTTTTCTCTCTCTTCCCCTCCCTGGCAAGAATGTTAAAAGCATAAGGTTCAGCTGTTGAGCTCAGCTTGAATACAAATACAAACTGAAGCCTGAAATGAAACCTGTGCCTTACAGCCCCCAGGGCAGGTGACAAAACTCCTACAGATCTACACAAACTTTATCTCTCTCTCTCTCACACACACACACACACACACTCTCTCTCTTACTTTCAGTAAGCACTTTATCCTGATCGGGTTTGTTCGAGATCTAGAACCTAAACCTGGAAACACTGGACTTGATGTGGGATTACAA
>JAAGKR010000631.1:50552-74042 GCA_011419295.1 Clarias macrocephalus | reverse complement strand
TGTGCTTTACAGTAATGGGAGGAAGATGAGATTTCAGTGCATGAACGCAGAATGTGAAAATGATGAGGTGAGTGAGCGAGTTGGCAAGTTATTAAAAATAAATCTTTGCCAACCTGCTATAGCACATTAGTCATATTGTTTTCCACACTAAAAAATCTGAAATGTTGTTTTCTTTTTTCTCTCTCTTCCCCTCCCTGGCAAGAATGTTAAAAGCATAAGGTTCAGCTGTTGAGCTCAGCTTGAATACAAATACAAACTGAAGCCTGAAATGAAACCTGTGCCTTACAGCCCCCAGGGCAGGTGACAAAACTCCTACAGATCTACACAAACTTTATCTCTCTCTCTCTCACACACACACACACACACACTCTCTCTCTTACTTTCAGTAAGCACTTTATCCTGATCGGGTTTGTTCGAGATCTAGAACCTAAACCTGGAAACACTGGACTTGATGTGGGATTACAAGAACACCGTGCATGTACAGTACACACGCTTAAACACAGACGCACTTAAGTTTAAGGACTATTTATTCATTTGTTTGTTTTTACTGAATCCACATACAAGCATGTCAGGAGTTTGGAGCTACAGTAACTAAAGAACAAGTTGGAAACCCATTGGGCCACATGAGGAAGAACCTGAGATTTTGGCGCAGAAAACAGGATCTGAGCAACTTCGTGTACTTGAGAATCAGTATCGTGCTTCACTGAGTAAAAACGTTTTATGGTAGATATAAACACTCACTCACTCATCATCTATACCGCTTATTCCTGTATTCAGGGTCGTGGGGGGCCTGGAGTCTATCCCAGGAGATTTAGGACACAAGGCGGGGTACAGCCTAGACATGGTGCCAATCCATCGCAGGGCACACACACACACACACACACACACACACTACAATTTGGGAACGCCAGTTAACCTAACCTGCATGTCTTTGGACTGTGGGAGGAAACCGGAGTGCCTGGAGGAAACCCACCAAGTACAGGGAGAACATGCAAATTCCATGTACACAGAGACGGGAATTGAACCCGGAGCCTGGAGGTGCAAGGCGACAGTGCTAACCGCCTCCCGGCTAGATAAAAACAGCACCACCGATGTACACCATTCAAAACTGGTGACAAGGTCATGAGTACCCAAGGGTCACCCATGCTCAGCCTGTCTGGTCCGATCCCAGAAAAACCAATAAAAAAAATTAATGCTATAAATTAAACCATTAAAAAGTTAATGCTAGCCACGACAGAGCTCCAAACTCATCCGATCCCGGTTCGATCGAGCACCCACACAAACCAGTCTCGTCCACAACCCACATCACCCAACATTCTGGTGCCAGACACCACCGCACACCCCTAAGAGCAATGCGGAGCCACGCCCGGAGCACAACGGGAGGCTCAACACCTTAGGTGGTTTTAATCTTATGGCTGATTGCTGTAAACACGACTTGGCGGCGTCACTAAAAATGCAAATCCTGTAAAGATGCTTCAAATCTCCCTTTGCTGTCTCCCTCTCTCTGTGATACACACTCGCATACACACAATAAGTCTGTTGTCCATCTGTCTGCTCTTCCGGGCGACTCTGTAGGAGATCTTCCTGGTCTGCGTGTGAGAGAAAGTGAACGTCTGTATGGATGCTCGTGTTTCAAAGGAGACGGACAAAACATTTTTAAGGCGCTTTGATGAGCTCTGACCCGCTCATCAGTGCTGCCGGAGAACCTGTGTGTGTGTGTGTGAGAGAGAAAGAGGGAGAGAGGTGCTACTATGACTCAGACACAATACTCATTTTCCACACACTTAACTGAATTTATCAACATGATTATTATGATTATTATTTTTTTTTTTTTGTACACAGTCCAGACAAAATACACTGTTGTTTCTTGACACGCGTTGCTTTTAACAGACAGAAAGAGCAAGAGAAAGAGGGGTGGTGGTGGTGGTCCGATACTTCAAAGACATCCTGAAGACAAAACAACGTTGGTAATAATAACAACACACCACACAGGGAGCAAAACAGTTTCAACAACATATTCATGTTCATCACATCTGAGTAGCGTCTGCATGTCTGGCTTATTCTGAGCAGGACAGACCGACAGACTCGTATTCGGTCTCGTAACAGCAGTGAGGCGACTGGACTTAGACAGATTGTCACTCAGTGGTGAAACGGAGCCAAGCACACGGCTTTTGTTTCTCCAGCAAGACCTCTTTCTCACCCGGTCTTAATCCGCAAACAAGCCACGGTCACCTCAGGCGCATCCAACACCGCCATGGAAAATTCATTTTTTTTTAAATTAGTACAAATTGTGTCTGTGTGTAAGTTTTTTTACCCAGTCCGTGTCTCTTCACTTGCTATACTACAGGACAGCACACAAACCAATACCTCTGGTAAGTAGGTGACACTTAATTTATTTTGATGGGAAAAGAGCACAGTACTGGTTGCTTTTACTCGACTGATTTGTCTGAACCAGTTAAAAAAAAGTAAACAACCAAACACACACAAGAGTGTGATTAGGGTGTGAACATGAGACTGTATTTAGATCTTTATACCTGATCTCTGATCTGGTCAGAGTTTCCCCAGCATGCTTTTTAGTTACCCTAGAAAATGACATTTTTCTTTTTAACAGCGTAAGAGAGAAAAGATAATCCCTTCTCTCTCCTTCTCTATTACAGATCAAACATAAGTGAGCTCAAGAACTAACTTTTCTCATGGACATTACACAACACCAACACTAGAGACGCGTCTCACTTTTTTTTGTTTGTTTGTTTGTTTTGTTCAACACATTTAAAATTGTACATGACATGCAAAAAAAAAAAAAAAAAAAGTTCCTGATTTGTAAGGATCATTTTATTGATCTGCATCAAGCAAACATTCAGATGTGAATGTTGTGAAGTTGCATCAGGAAAATGGACAGTAGAAACCGTAGCGATGTTTAATAGTGAAAAATAACTGAAAAATACTGTACAGGACTGTGCGTCCATAAGCAAACCTTTGTTTTAATGAGTTCAATCAGCTTGCTAGATTCAGCGAAGGAAAAAGGTCACGTGATCTGATGAGTCCAGATTGACTCTATTCCAGGTTGATGGGCGCATCAGGGTGAGAAGGGAAGCGCATGAAGCGATGCACCCGTCATGCATAGTGTCCACTCGAAACAGCGTTATGATCTGGAGTTGCTTCAGTTGGTCGGGTCCAGACTCAGCAACGTTATGAGGCAAGAAAATGAAGTCAGCTGACGACCTGAATGTATTGAATGACCAGGTTATCACATCTGCAGAGTTTTTCTTCCCACCAGGACTCAAAATTGTCACACAGTGGTTCTGGGAGGACGAGGAATCATTCTCAGACATACTGTACTGTAAATTGGACACCACATTGAGCACCGTAATCTAAAGGCATTCGGAGAAAGTAGTAGTGTGCAACTTTTCGTTTTCGGCCAGATGATGTGATTTTATATATAATCTCTCCTCATTATGGAATCGAATCTACTGTACAGTATTTCTGACCACCCACTGAATCCTGCCACCATCTCACACCCACTTTTTTTTTTTTTTTTTACTGCTGATAAGATCTCCTGGGCTTCCTGATACTTCACCAAGAGATCCTGTCTCACCACAGGCAGCCTGTCATGTCAATCCTGATCAGCGCTGAAGACAGTCTGCACCGCGCTGCTTTCTGAGTCTTCTGACATTTCTGAAGCGACGCCAACAGGAAGTTCTAAAATCGGAGAACCATCTGGTCCTTTTCTTTTTCACCGAACTTAATAGCGGCTATGTTTGGAGGACTGGGGGAACCGCATGATGAGAATCACACTGGAAGCAAAAGGTCACGTCAGCTATCTATAGAATTTATTATACAAGTCTTGAGATAGAAGCACAGCATATTCACAGTATGGTGACAGCAAATCAGCAAAAAAAAAAAAAAAAAAAAGGGGCTGCCCATCGTGATCATCCTGACAACGCGACCGGCTTCTTAAAGAAAGAGGTTTGACATCATTAGTGCAAGAAACCGGTCTGAAAATCAGAAGTCATGAAAAAGTCATGCCTCTGGCACATTAATTTCGTTTAATATAGCACACGTTACTTAGAGTGATTGCTGGTCTCTGTGGATGATAAATACGCGAAACAAACCCAAATCAGATCGACCCGGTCATCTGGATATTAGCATTAAAAGTCCGGAAAGTACAACAGCAATTCCTTAAATCACTACGCTAAAAAGTTCAATTAAAACGCATTAAATTAAATACAAACAGAGGTAACCAAACGTCGATGTAACATTTATTTAATATTTGTCTTTTTTTTTTCTTCTTCTTTTAATATGACCATGTCTCAGCTCCCAGACAAGGTCTCCACATGACAAAAGGTTTCAAAGAAATGCAGCATCTGCTGTCTGAGTAGGAAGCATAAAGCTGTGAAATGTCACTGTGCATCTCAGAAAGTCTCCTCATCAGAGTGTAGAAAGAGCCAGGGTTCCAAATACGTATATTTAAAAAAAAAAAAGAAAAAAAAAAGAAACTGCTACACTAGAACAACTTGATGCAAAAATCATAAAAGTTTTTTTTTTTTTTTTTTTTTACGGGAAGCCGTGATTGGGTCTTTTCGGAGGAGGAGGGGGCATGAGCTGGGCGTCCGGGTCCGAATGGTGCTTGCGGCTTTGGGCGCAGCGGTCCAGGAACTCCAGGAGGCTTTCCTTCGTCACGGGAAACTGGATGCTGTTACACACGGCTGTGGGGAAGCAGACGGGGAAAGAGGTTGTGAGTGATCGTGACAGGTCGTTTCCTGCAGCCGCGCGGTCAAGCTCGGGCACGATACGCTTAATTCAGGATCCTGTTTTAGCACTGCTGTTAACGTCCGTACGTTTAATGAGAAGAGAAACGCGTCAGACGCTTCTGATATGAAGGAGAATAAAAAAAATAAATTAAAAAAGACAAGAAAGAAAAGCGAAATGTGGTGGCACAGATGCCTGGAATATCTTCAAGTTTCTAACGAACAAGCTGCCTACCTGAGGAAACGTCTGACTCCTCTGGTCCTCTATTAGTAACACTCCTTGTGTTTATTATTATTATTATTATTATTATTATGGCATGAATACTTGAATGAGCTTCATCATAAAAGAAATGTCCACCTTAAAAAGTAAAATATTTATATCTTTCCTTAACGTTAAAATGTAATTAATATTTTTTTTTAAATATGATACTAATACAAAACTTTTTCTATAACAAAAATTTCAATCATGAAACTTTATTTGTAGCTGATCTGCCTGCAGGTTTGATGCTCCATGCATTCTGTGATGCTTTTCTGCTCACCACGGATGTAAAGAGTGGTTACTCGGGTTGCCATATCCTCCAAAACCCAACCTGGGTCTATTGATTGGATCTGTCCAGTTCTTACTTGTGACTTATGGTACATGCATGATTTTATTCATTATGTTGCCGTCTGATCGAACACTTACTGCAACTTACTTATGTTCCTAATAAAATGACCGGCAAGTGTGTGTGTATATTATTAGACCGCATTTAAATTGTAAACAGACATATTAATGCACAGTAATTTCTCTGACTGTGTGGAAGGTTGCTCTCGTGTTTCTGCGTGCAGTCTGTGGCGACGTTGTTGTTGTTCCTGCGGTGCTGCCACTCACCCATCGCTGTATCGTACGAATTCGGGAAGCTCTTGTCTACTCTCTGCCTCATAAAGACCCAGGTGTTATTTTTGAATGTGCACTCGATAATCTTGTTATCGTACTGCTTCAGGTCCTTCGTCACCTGCGGAGGAAGAGCAGAGACGAGCGTTAGACACAAAGCGGAGTTGTGAAAAGAGAAAGAAAGAAAAAAGGAGAGAGAGAGAGAGTTTCTTTCGAAACCTTTGTTGTACCGGCAGCAACACTGTGAAATGAATTTATTGTGAACGCAGGCCAGACTGCAGCAGATCTGTAAATCAGGTCAGTTTATAGATTTATTTATATAATAATACCTGTTATATGAACGTACTGTATACACACACATAAAACGCATAAAAACATTTCGTTGCACATAAATATATATATATCGATGGCTCTGAAATACAGGATGTCCAAGTCTATATAATACACTGATATAAAACTGGAACCAGTGTCATCATCAAAGATTGCTGCTTTGGAAAAAAAAAAAAGGAACCGACCAATCAGTAGCGAGCACTCGACAGCGCTGGTTTAAAAATGGAAACGCGTCCAGTTTAGAGGGCATATGCATGTTGTACACAGAGGCTGAAATCACAAGACAGAGTGAGTGCGAGTGTGTGTGTGTATGAGACAGAGGAGGCGAGAGAGAGAGAGAGAGGGAGTGGGGGGACTCGCTCTAGGAGACACTGGGACACTAGAGGAGTAGGCGGCACTGGAAGGAAACACTGCTGTGCCAAGCTCGGCAGCATGCTGGCTAAGTAAAAGAGCGTGCACTCCGACCGCGCAGGGCATCTGTGAGAAGGTCGATCGGCGCAGGGCGGGAGGGAGGGTTGGATGGTGGATGCGAAAGCCGTTGTCGCACCCTCACGTACACAAAAACGCAGGAGGCTGTGAGATTATCTCTCGGCGTTCTGACTGACGGGAGGCGGCCCCTCCTTTGGCTTGGGCTCAGGCCGTCCTCGCGCTCCCAGGTGTAGCCGCGAGATTCTGGAGGCCATCTTGGAAACTCCGCTTGGTAGCGCCTGATCCGACCAAATCCACTTCATTATGGCTGCAGTCTGGAGCGCGGTTTCCTCAGTCTCGACTTGAGTCTCAATATCTCTCCGCCCGATCTGTTCGGATCCTTTCTCTGCTCAGTGATTACTACTTTCCTCTCCCGTAGCTATTTGCACTTCCTCGCTAGACCAAAGGGGGGCGCGATGCTGGACGGCAGGGCATGGTTTTAGGATCGAAAAGATCCTCGGAAACCGCCGTCCGGAGATCATTTAAGCAAGATGGCTGGGCCACCTAAAACTGCTGCTATGTCCATTTGGTGTACAGTATGCTCTGCTTAATTGCAATTCGATTCCAATCAACTTAATTGTCATCGTTATAAATAACAGAGCATAACAACGATCTATCATTAGAGCATCATCGTCCGAGTGAGATGTTGTGAGATGTTGTTAATCTCTGAGAGACTCCTGTAGTCCTGGTGATTTTCCCCATCGCTGCGACGATGTGCAGGGTGATGTTTTGGACAGCGCTGACGCTGTGTAAAGTCTGAGATAAAGCTGTAACTTCACGTTTTATGCCACGGGGACGTCTTCAGGGTAGAGCAAAAAATATTCCTCTGTGTTATTTCGCCGGAATAACTGTGATAAAGCGGAAGAGGCAGAGTGACATGTTTATAATAGAAGAGGATGTTATCGGGGACGGGGGGTTAAGGTTTAGGCGCGCTGCATCATGGGTGTTTCGTAGAGAATGTAGAGGTCTTCTTGTCCTTTATATCATCCGTAGCTCGTCTTTATGTTCGTCAGAAGCAGATGGCGGTTAACAAACCTCATATTATACCATCGTTCCCTCCTGACTTTTTTTTTATTTTTATGACCGACAGACTGATTTTATTTTTATTTTTTTGGTAGGTATTTATTTTATAAGGCTTTATTGGAGTCTGCGGTAGACTTAGGATTATGAGATATGATTTAATAAACAGGTGGAGGCAAGACAGATGGTAAAAAGTGTGTTTTAATGTGCATTTTGAAAAACTCTGTGAACTCTTACAGTCTATATAGTCGAAAGGATTATGACAATCAGATGCTTAGAAAGAGTCTGGAGACGGTCAACCCGGTGTGGGTAAAATGTTTAACCCAGATCTGATGGAGATCTGATTCAGACAGTGAATTAAAGCGATGTACGAAAAAACATATCGCAGCATGAGGATGTCACACGTCTACTGTTGACCATGTACCGGGTCCCTAAGCTTGACTACTGTACTGTATCTCACGCTGTTGGCTGTTGGGTAAAATCCAGGCTGTACTCTGGGCTGGAATCGACACATCTCACGCAACAGTGGGAGTAGTGCACGAAGTGGGCTTTCGCGTTTTTTTGCAGGCGATGCATATACATTTCACGCACGCTGCCTGCGAATGTGAAAGTTCAGCTGCCGAAACATGACTCAGAGAGGCGTGACTGACTCAGTACACCCCCTCGCTGGCTCTTATGGGAGCTCGGATATTTCTATACCCCCTTCTTATGGTCTCGCTCTCGGTCTGCTAAAGCCTGCCGTGCATCACAAGGAAAAAAAAAAAAAAAAAAAAAAACAGCCTTTGTAAAGTTTGGAGAAATCACGGATACGGATGACTCGCATTGCAGCTAGTGAGAGCTTAGAACTCTCTCTAAAACTTCAGCCGTGCAACTGATGATCTATAAAGCTCATCAGAGCTGACCGTAGGTCAACACGGGGGGGAAAAAAAAAAAGAAAAAAAAAAGAGCAACTGCAGTGGTGACGGAACCATCGGTCAAAGCGAAGCTCGAGCCGCGCGATACAAATTAGCCACTTATGTTTGTTTAGTGCGGGGATCGTCTTCCGGCTCGTTTTTTTTCTCCCTCACCCTTTCGTCTACCAGGGCGGCTCGCTAATTACTCTGTGCCTACTGAAGCAAATGGGTACTTCAGAAACAAAAGGGCGCTATTAGGGGAAAATTCTCAGACTACAGTAGCACGGCGGCCGAATCACATCCTTGATGTGTGCTGTGTAACTCACCTCTCTGGATTCCTTTATATGTGAGGAACGGAAGCTTGAGTGACACCATTCACGCTTTTATAGAGATGTGAATAAATATTTCAGACACAGCCAACGTGCCCAGGAAATGTATTCAGCAGGCAAATGATTATGAAGTAAAAAAAAAAAAAAAAAAAAACCTGACTGTTTAATTCCTTTATTAGTGTTAATTACCCAGCGATAATCATACTACCTACAGTAATGGGAACTTGTGCTGTTTCCGCGCAAACGGTTTGCCTCGACACGTTTAGACTCGGCGACAACCGTATAACGCTTTTGAACATACTATTTTCATATTTTTCATTTTTAGCCAACAAAAATATAAACCTAATATCTATAAGATATATTATATATATAAGACTAAGGACTTATTTCTGTAACGTTGTTGTTTTCGTTAGTCACATTAATTATGAGTAGATTAAAATATAATAGTGCGATATGACAAATAATTCTGATGCGAATGTGTTAGTTGGTGGTGAACTACTACACACACATTCACACCGTACATACACATCGCACACTTTGCGCACCAGCCTACTGTGAACTTTGACTGCAACCTTCTAAACTACATTCAGAATTTGTATTGCTTGTACATTATGTAAATTTACAAGTTCTTTATATCCATATGTCTAAATTGTAAATTCCCTTATTTCACACTGAAACTTTATTTTTGAAATCTGGGTCATCAGCAGTTCATGCATCATTAGCAGTTCACTTATACTCATGTATGACTGTGTATGTGATGCATAGAATTTTAATTTGCCTGGAGTTGTGTGCCATGAAGATGATGATGATGATGATGTCACTTCCTTACTGACTTTGGACTCGGCTGCAAATATATGCCTGTTAACACAGGGACTCGACTCGGCTAGTTACCCATCTACGAGGTGACCGTTACTGTATGACAACATCGATGACGATGATGTAATCAGGATGAAATGTGATGCCTGGAAAGCTATGAGCTGTGAATGCACATACTGTCTAAAGATCTGAGAGAGCAGCACAGACTATTCAGCTACACTGTAGCTCTGCTGTATCGTTGTAGAAGCAAAAGCTACAGTCATTCTCAACGTGATTTAGTAATGTTAGGAACTGTTACCCAAGGTGGCCTTTTAGGTGGATTTGAACCTAAAAATGTTTTTTTTTTTTTTTCTTTTTCAAAAAATAGCAGCGACACCTCGTTCAAAGGATCAAAGATTTGATTAAAATAGTAATCTAGTCTCTTTCGCAATAAACAATGCGACGGAGTGATACAGTAAATTTCACGTGACAAAACTTTAACCCAGACCAGTGTCCGAGCCAAGGAGGTCGCGAACCTCTTCCCATGTGACGAGTGCAACACGATTACACATATCTTATCTCGGGGTTTCTCAAGCTGCTCGATTTCACCAAGCTGAAGCTTTCATGCTTTCTGTGTAAACGTGACTGGACTTTCTGCACTACTCTGTTGCATTACATGGACATTACATGGGTTCCCTGGATGACACGCACCCCTGGGAACGGTTTCTCGTCTGCGAGACGCGATCGCTTCTACGGTGCTAAACCTCTGCATCGTGCATCATGGAACGAAGGAAAAAAAAAAAAAAGAAAAAAAAAAAGCAGAAGACAGGACATTCCGCAATTAGTGCTCGGATGTGATGGATAACGAGGTTGAAAGGTTCATTTAAAGAACATCAGAGCATTATTATACACATCTGAACCGGAGAGGGATCTGTGTTTTAAACCCGAGCAAGTCCCGCATAGCTTGATTCAAAGCCCATTTCCCTGAAAGCCTTTCGTTTCTCATGAACGCCGAACCCGCCTGGAGCTTAGCGAACAAAGCATCTGGCTTTTTTTTTTTTTTTTTTTTTTTTTTGCGGAATGTGAGATTAATGAGGAACAAGAGGAAAAAGCTTGAGCCTTTGATCGTAATGGAGAAGGTACACGTCACACGAGGGGTTCACTTCCAGAGGCCTGGATACACACTGATTTGGTGAATCACACACACGGTTTAAAGAGAGACTCTCAGAATGTAACCCTGCTACGTGATGGGTTTAAAAGGCACTCTGATAAAAATGTTGCACTTGTATCCTGACGGTTTGAGATCTGGTTTAATGAACACAGGAATAGGAACAGGAAAAAAAATATATAAATAAAGTGGAAGCTCATCTGTGGCTTGATGCCAGACCCTACTGCCTGAGGGTGCGCGCTTGGCATTATTAGTGTGTGGCCAAATTCAGCACAGGTCTCACCTTCATCTGAGCAAAGGGCATCTCGTAGCTGCCGACGTACAGCAGACCCACCGTCTGAGGGATCAACCTGCACAGACAGAGACAGAGTGCCACACACAGAGTGAGCACACTTTCAATTAGAATTTTGACTTCTTAAAATTTCAATTCAGGTAAATTAATGCACAACACTTCAAAAGACATTGAATAGGAAATCATATTAAATGATCGTGGTCTGAATACAGACTAAAATAATCAGGATTATGGTTTTTGCCATAATCAAGCAGCCCTACCAAAAACATAACAGGAATCTGACTGAAATAACAACAACAAAAAAAAAAGGACTGGGGTTAAAAAAAACTGGGGTTAAATCTAAAACTGAATACTGCTGTGTGGCCATCTCTTACATGATTTATAAGCAAGCATCTGTGAAACATGGGGGAGCTAGAGGGTACAGCACCAGTCAAAAATGTGGACAGGCCTTCTAAGTCATTGTTTGTTGTTGATTTACTCTCAGATAGATAGATAGATAGATAGATAGATAGATAAGTTACAAAAATTAATAGATAGATAGGATGGATAGATTCTGTAGATAGATAGTCAACTTACAAAAACAGATAGATACCAAAGGAAATTTCCCAAATTTTAGGAACAAGGATAGTAACATGATAGACAATAAAGATGTGTTAGAAATTACAGATTGTCAATATTGTAGAGTGCAGTCCACCAAAAAAAAAAAAAAAAAAAAAAAAAAACACACAAATGTAAGGCTACATGTAAGGCTGTAGATACTACAATTGATTTTTTTTATAGAACAATGTTTTAGAACAATACAGGAATTTTTCAAAACTTTAAAATAACATACAGGGAATTATGCAATTAAGTGACAACAACACCAAGTCAGTTATTTTGGGCCAAAAATGCCAGCTGAGAACAGTATTGTGTCAAGTGCGTTTGCAAAGCCCATCAAGCTCCATGATGAAACTGTCTCTCATGAAGACCTTCCCAGGAAAGCAAGACCAAAACTTACCCCTGCTGCAGAGGAGAAGTTCATTTAGAGTCACCAGCCTCAGAAATCACCGATTAACAAACTCAGATTAGAGCCGTTATGAAGGATTTACAAAGCATAAGTAGCAGAAACATCTCAATAGCAACAGTTCAGAGGAGATTGTTGTATATTTTGGAAGCCTTTAGAGTTGTTTTACAGTGTGTGTGACACATAAAAATCAGGAGCGAACGTGGATTTTAGAGGTGTGTTCAAACGTTTGACTGGTACTCCATGTGGGTGACCATTTCCAGTCAGGACAATAATCCCGCGTGTTAAAGGAACGCAATAAAAACAGCTCTCTAGCCTGACTTCGTTTAAATCAACACACACAACCCTTTCCAGTCCATTAGACTCGCAATGTCAGGACGTGCTTCCGGAGCGCGTCTGGAGGTTTGGTTGATCGCAGCGAGACCCAGCAGAGGCAATGAGAGGCTTCGGGGATCATCTGACAGCCTAAATACAGAGAAAGCTCCCAGCTGGAGGCAGCTAGAACAATTCAGCGCTTAGAGAATTAATGGCTGAGGTTAAGGTTAGGATTTCAATCAGAGAGCGAGAGAGACTCTGGTCAGCCCAAAAACAAATGGAGAGAGAGAAAGGGGGGGGGGGGAGTTAGAACTAATTTATGCCTTAAATTTACTGCGTTTAAAAAGGCTATCCATGTGATATCTAGAAACGCCTTAGGAGATGTTTGAACAGGAAAACCTGGCCACCTCAAAACAAGAAAGGTCACCATCAAGGGAAGAGGGGAAAAAAAAAAAGAAAAAAAACATTACATAATAAATTACATAATATTTCCAGATCCTCGGGATGCGTCTGAAGCAGATAACATTTGTCACGTCCGTGCCAACAGAGCTGTATTGACATAACGCTCTAAATATAACCCATCCAGGATGATCATGGCCTTGAGGAACGTTGAAGCCGCGCTTTATTCTCCAGGTTCAGATTCAACTGCGAGACTGATACAGCCATTTAATTCTTTCTTCAGATGAGATTCGCTGTACAGCAATGCTGTAAAATGTCTGTTTTATGTTTTGCTTTCCTTATATGGTCATCGCTTCCTGTTCTGGTTCTAACATCTCCAAGATTCTTGGTCCTCATCCCTCAGATCTTTCACCGAAAGTCATTTCTTATCTCACCTCTGTGCTCTTGTTAGTGTTTACTGATTTTAATCCTTAGATAGAAGAACAGATAGATTATTCGAATGATCTACAATAAAATAAAATAAAAAACGCTCCAACACCGCACGTCAATCCCACACCCATATTTTCCAACTATGAGCCAATGGAAACCATCTTCAAAAATCAAAAACTCCCTGGCTAACCCCCAATGGATGGGTATCTCAGCTGCATTATGCCTGCATGAAGCATCAGCACTTTCTCTTACTTACTGACTTTTAGTATTGCAGACAAATAAATATGTAATGACTAATAACTTCCTCATCTATTATAGATCGCATTACACAAGCTGGTCAATAGCGAGGCTTCAGGATCTACAACCTGGCCTGACCCTGAGCTAACTAGAATACCATAACGCCTATTTGTAACTGTTGAATATAATTTTTCTTCACGTAAAATTCTTTTCAATTAGATTTAATTGTTTAAAAAATACAAATCTCTGCTTTTTTGGAACTTCATGTCCGATGTAAATTTTTTACAACTGTTTAAACTTGAGTGCTTGAGAAGGAGTTAGTTTCTGCGAGAAACTAATTAAACCATGCAGCACACTTGCCTACTACAGCCAGTGTCCCCATACCCCCCCCCCCCCCCCCCCCGTGCGTATTAATGATCTCGCAAGTAAGTTGAAATAGAACCTTTTGCTTAATTAAATTGTGCTGGAGTTAAGAAACGAGGCGCTTCAAATATTACTCACTGGAAAGATCTGCTCCGTGAGGTCACCTGCCTCATATGAGTGGTACAGGTCCGATTTAATTGCTTCTCAATTTCAACAGCGGTCAAAAAACACTTTGATTCTTCAGCTCCTAAAAGCAGGCAGGAAAAATATCACATCTCTCAAGTGGACCAAAACAGCATAAACTGTTGAGCCGTGCCTTGCTATCGAACAACAAGTTCAAGGCCAGATGCATTAGTATTCCAGTGACAGGTTAACACTCGATGTACTATTTCCCATCTGTCCTCATCTCTCACATTGCCAGAGTTTTCGGCCACATCATAGCCAGGGCAGATGTGTTCAACACTCCATTTCAGATGAAAAAGCAAATGCAAATTTTTCAATTCAATTTACTGCTTTATTCCTGGTGAAGGTAGAAATTGTCCCTGACAGAAATAAAAATGCTTGAGCTCAGGAGATAAAGGGGTACGGCCTTGCTTAAGGGCCAAACAGTGACAGCTCTGAGGTTGTGAACTTAAATCAGTCAACTAAGAAACCAAACAATTAACCAACTAACTAATCAACCGAGCAAGCAAGCAACCCGTAAATTTACTAACCAATTAACCAACCAACCAGCTGATTAACCACCCAGCCTACCACTCAATCAACAAAACAGCCAAACAACCAAAAAACAACTCACCAACCAACCAACCAACCAACCACATCAACCAATTAACCAACCACCCAATTAATCAACCAACCAACTAACCAACCAACCAAGCAGCCAAACAATCAAAAAAAAAAAAAACAACTAACCAACCAAACAAACAAACCTATCAACCAACCACCCAGCCAGCCAACATACAGTATTAACCAACCAACCAGCCATCCAATTTACCAACCAACAAATGAACTAACTATCCAATTAACCAAGCCAAAAAAAAAAAAAAATCAACCAACCAACAAAACTTGATCTCTGAGCGTCAGGCACAATTAGTTTCAAGAACTGTGAATTCGTGTGGTTGGCCGTTTATATTTTGTAGGGTAAAGTACCAGACCCTCTAGCAGAAAAAGGCCAGCTAGAAGTCTGACTCAAAAGCCTACCAGCAGAGTACTGGAGATTCAGATCTTCAATAAGCATCAGTGATCGTTAACAAAGCTGCAACTCGGTGAAAATCTGTTCTTCTGGCAAATGGCATAATGGAATGGTTTTGAAATTGGATAAAGTCAAAGTGTGCAATGACTCAAAGAAAACATTTTTAGCTTTGCCTATTCGGTTTTAGTGTAGTACACCTTCTCATCTCTTTGGGATTTTTTCTTTTTTTTTTTTTCAGAACCCTCTCCATTTCTTGAAAGCTCTCCAAGCCTCAGATTCGAATCCCGTACTTAAAACGTCCATGCTAAAGCGTGACAAAAACAGCCGAAACTACACAAATCATTCTGCCACACTGGAACAACAGGAAGCCGAAATATATTCATTAGCTTGTTTTGTTGGCTTTGCTTTGTACAGCGAGAGAAGCTTGGGGCGGTACACGGCCTGGCGGGACGGCACTGGATTCAAACCTGCTTTAGGTATTCAGAACCATGCAGCAGCACGGGGACTGCGGCTATTCACAGTCCAGGCCTGAAAAGCCAGTGATAAAGGGGAGAAAAAACAAAAGCGGTCGGACATCCAGCAGCCATTTCCCTTGGACGCTCTTCGAGTTGCGTAGTATTGCGTAAGCTTAAGGCAGACATCAAAAAAGAGGGAGGAAAAAAAACAACAACAACAAAATCTTAGAGATTTTATTAACCGAGATCTCAAACTGTGGGTAAATAGGCATAATGTAGCAAATTCTATATGACTGGAGTGAAGCCATCTTATTAGATGAATCTGGTTGTAATACTTAAAGGTCAGTGAGTAAATATATAAACACTGTGTGCTCGCTCTTTCAAGGGTCGATCCATACAAGCTAAGCTTGAGCTCCTTTTCCTCAGGCTTTTTGTCTTTGTCATTGCTTTTTTCCCTGCGAGCCCCCTTGAAATTAATGAGAGGAAGGTGTAGGGTATGAGAGCTTCTCAAAAGGATGAGACAGAGTAGGAGGAAGCGAAGGATAACGTGGGTGGAAGCGACAAGTGCTTTACACATTTCTCTGCTGCTTGGCAGGGGCACAAGCGGAGCCGTAACCTCGGAGCCTATCAAACATCCCTCTTCATCGTAAGAGCTTCGAGAGAGTCGAGACGCTAGCTAGGCTTTCGGGTTCTGTTTAACATTTCGGAGCGACATCGTCTTCAGTCTTGAGCCGCAAAATCGCTGGAGGGATTTTTCCTTGTCTACGGCTACTACATGTTGTTTTGCAAACCTGCTTTGTGGATTTTTGCTAACTGATGAGCACGGAGAAGACGGTTACTAATTCATAACCCACGAAAAGGGTGGACATTCTGATCAAGGTTTCTCAAGTTTGTCTATGTGTACTGAATATTTAACTTTACAAGAACTTACAGAGAACCTGTAAATACACTGCAAATACACACGTACAAGGGTGAGTCAAAAATTATCCGCACTCTGGCTGTTAATTTATTTACACCAACTTTTAGATTAGACAAATGCACCAGTGTCCACCTTTTAACATTCCTTCAAATATTGTAGCACAAGCCATGAATGCACCGCTCTCTTCATTTCTTCATCAGAAGTGCATCATCGCCCTCGTAGGGCTGCTTTCAAGAGACCAAACAGATGAAATTCAGATGGAGGATGCTTTAACACCTCAAAATGAAGATTTTGCATTTTTTGAGTGTCGACCGCGAGTGCAGAAATGTGCGGACGTGCATCATCGTGGCAAGATCACAGTTCTAGATCGGTTCTCTGTGTTTAATCTGAAGTTTAGTCTTCAAATACAGTGGGGCAGCTCACTGTAACGAGGGCTGTCGATTGGTTGAACCTTTTTCGTGATAATGTTCCAAAACTGGCCCTTGAGAATCCCCCCCACGCCCCAAAAAAAAAAAAAACAACGTTTTGAACTTTTTCTCGGTCGGCGATTGAAGATGTTTCCGTTCTGTGCTCTGCTGTTTACTCTCAGACTCGTAGTGATGAATCCATGTCTCGTCACCAGAGACATGGGTTCATGTGATAGTGTCTTGGTTCTCTTTAAGACACTTTCACTTTCAACTATGAACAGTGCACCTTAAATGCCAAGACACAAGGCTTTATTAGGAAGACCTATCAAACTTTGGTCTTTATAAACACCTACTGGCAAGAAGTATCTCATTAAAGTAAAAGGAAAAAAAAAAAAGTGAACCTGTAGGACAGAATAAAACGTATTACATTACAGGGTGAACAGTGGATGATGACACGATGGCTGTGAGAGTGTGTTGATCATGCTGACTCACCCTTCGCCTCCGACTTTGGAGATCTTCAGTCGGAAGTCTACGGAATTGTGACTGGGGGGTTTCCACTTCAGGATTTCATCGCAGCGCCCCGGCTTATATTTCTATTCGGTGAAAAATAAACAAAGAAACATTGCATTTTTTTACTTGAAAGTCACCTCTCTCAACTTATTAAACCACAAACCAGCCGATGCAGACACAGAGACAGATCTTCCCTTGTCCAATTCATAGGGTGAAGGAAATCAGAGATGATGATGATGCAGAATAAACCATGCCATGATGAATGTGTAGAAGAACCAAAAATTTTTTTTGTTTTGTTTTGTTTTTGTTTGTTTTTTTTTTAAATCCCCACTCTTACTTTTAAACTGTCTGAAAATAAGACGAGAATTGCTCTGGGAATGGGTAGAGAGAAGAGAGGAAGAAATGGATGGTGTGGGAGGACGAGAAGATTTCCCATTTGTTCAGGAGTGACTTGCAGGGCTCTTCATCATGTGAGATCTGAGCGCAAGATAAACACGCGTCTGTTTGGTGCATTAACACCTACGAGGATCATCTGCTGAAGTGCAGGCCCAGGTTCCCAAAACACAAATCCAGCTGGGTATGGATGCCAAATTCTGGGTTAAAAATAAAAATAATAATAATAACAGTAAAAAAAAATAAATAAATAAATCTAAGCGACACTGGTTAACACATTTACGACATGCTCTTATAATCTTCCTGCACATCCCAAAAGGAAGAGGCGATAATGCTGCCTTCAAAACCCATCGACTCAGCTGGGGAAAGTGCATCTCCGGATTCAAAGCGCGGCATGAATCGATATCTTATCATTCCTCTGAGCTACGCTATGTTTTTCTCATATCTATTCCTCTGTTTCACATAATATTGAAGTTGTTTTTCTCAAAAAAAAAAAAAAAAACTGTGACATTTGGCCCGACTTGCACACCTGGAAGGATTTCGGTGCTACGCGCAAAGCGCCTCTCAGGTCCTGATGCGTGTAACTTAGCAACCACAGAGGCGCTGATTGCTCTTAAAGGGGCCGTTACGTTTTTTTTTTTTTTTTTCCTTTTCTTGTTGGTTTGCTGGAGAGTGGGCGAGACTCACGATTCCCAATAAACCTGTTCGAACGTGGTTCAGGCAACTGGCAGAAGTGAGAATTTAATGCGTTCTGCTTGGCTTATGTGAGAAAAGTTCATTATGAAAGAGTAGTTTTGAGTCATATGCCATTTTAATCAAGAAACACGGGTGTGAAAACACTTCGTAGCTAATTAACAGTGTTGATAGATTTACGAAGCCAAAATATGTTTAATGATTAAGTCTTGGCACTGGAACCCAAAAAAAAAAAAAAAAAAGAGCATCCAAACATTTTCTTTATTACGGTTATAATTAATATTTACATAATATGTGAAAAAAAGATGAGAAATTCACACTATTATATGTCTGATTCTCAACTGTAGAGACAATCTTCTGGGATGCTTTTCTTCTCGCCGCGGTTGTAACGAGTGCTTATTCCAAGTTACTCTCAGCTCAGCGTTTCCACCCTCGGACCTGCTTCTCACTGCATGTTTTTTTTTTTGCATCCCTCTTCGGTGTTATTCAGTAGCGTATAAAGATCCACTTTACTGAGCGTTTGTGACTGTTATGTGAGATGCGAGCCCACACGTTCTGTATAGCGGGTGTTCGCAACACTACTATACACTTCGCTGCTGTGAATTCTAGGTAGTGTGAAAACACCGAGTAGTAGTGTACCATGGGCTGCTTCAATATTGTTTTTCATGAGTTTGCGTGGGCTGAATGAAAAGAGGCGATGGGCTCCGTTTGGTCTGTTGGACTTACTCCATCGCTGGCACATCATGAAATACCAAGAGCCTTCACTTTTGCTTTCTGCGACACCCCCAGCTTTGAGGGAAGAACAGAAACATCAATGTCCTGTATGCCCTCCTTATAGAGGATCACAATGTTTAAATCAGGAGCTAGTGAAATACCACCTGATGAAACTTCAACCTGCATAACACCAAGCAAAGGTAAACCCGATCCCCGCTTCTGTGGTTTAGGGCAAATCGCGACGTCAGCCGTTCGTTCAACATTAATCTAATTGCTGATCCATTTTCTGGCCTGTTCGATATCTGCCTGACAGCATGTCTACACTAAAGGACCGTTTCCTCTAGCTGTTTTGTTGCAGGCGTCCTCGGGGAAGCCTCAAATCCTGTTCCAGACCCCCCCAACACAGGAAGAGAGCCATCGACCCACACCCAGCCGTGACAGTGCCACACAGGATCTCTAAATAAAGAGACAACCTGGTGGTGAAGAGTAACTGCTGACAGGAATGAAGACCTCTGTGAAAAGTGCAGGCATATTTCTGCAACCTGGACTCACCAACGAAAATTTCTTTTTTTTTTTCCAGACCACTGCCTTTAACGAGGAGAAAAAGAGAGGGGAAAAAAAAAAAAAAAAAACCAAACCTCACCTTGTCGTAATGAGGTGAGGGTGTTAGCGCGAAGGACGGGCGATGCGGTTATAAGGATTTATGGAAAGAGCTCAACGCTTCCTTTTCCTCTAGAATTACAGTAGCTCTGAGACAGCGGGAGTTGGAGCGAGAGAGAGATGGACTTGCAGAAAGGCAGATAGGCAACGAGCGAGCAATAGAGGATGAAAGCTTTCACACTGTGTCCTTCTTGTTGCATATCTGATGATGTGGTTTTTGTGTGCGTGTGTGTGTGGGCAAGATGCACTGCAAAATGTCCCTATCTTCCACAATAGGCACTGCGAGCTGGAACAGTAAGCCAGCGAAGCTCTGCGCTTCGGGCATCTCTTAATACATGTCTGACATCCGCCCCGGTACACTGTACATCAAGATGGATGGAGCGAGACAGCAAGAACCTCCTGAGCGACGCTTGTGATTTCACCAAAGTGGCTGATAGGTGAAGTCTTTAATAACACGTGAACCTGCACTGGTCCCGGATCTTAACCAGCGACAGTATAAAGACTGAAGATCAGAGTCTCGCTCATGCGGAAAGTCACAGCACATGTGCGACATTCGGGAATAATCTGGGCTCTTGTCTGTGCCATCTGTCTCCGTCCCTGTGGCACTGTGGAAGAATTCATGGCCTGGCCAAGCACCGGGGCACGAGGGTCAGCTTCCCTAGTACACACGGCATGGTAATGCTTATTCCCGTACCTCCAGGCAAGCATGGCCTGCTTAGATCATCATCTAGAGGAAGACGGCTGCAGCATCCAGGGGGGGGAATCTGCTGCCACCGCCGCCAAATCTTAATTAATCCATCATCGAGCAAGAAATGGTGTGTGGTATTAGATTGTTCAGGGAGCAAATTACACATGATTTGTTAAGCTCGGCAAACGACAACAACAACAACAACACAGGCTTCGGGAGGGATGGAGATGTCAGAGCCGAGATTTTTACTGCTCCATGCTAGCAAGCCCTTCATCTGGCATTAAAAAAAAAAAAAAACTTTGAAAATCTTGGTTTTTTTCCCCCCCCGTCATTTAATTCATAAAGTGAATTCATGTTCTAGGGTCATTAAAGTTAAATATTTCAAGCCCTTTTTTTGTTGCAACACATTCAGTGCCTTAAAATATTAGAATATTTCATTATATTCCTGTTCATACAGTTCAAACACCGTGTACTGGACCAAGTCCTCATTTCGGATGAAAGTAAATGTTGCATTACATTCGAAAATCAAGCTCCTGGAGTCTGGAGGAAGAGAGGAGGGGTACAGGATCAAAGTTGTTTGAAGTCCGGTGTGACATTTCCACAGTTAGTGAAGGTTTATTGTGCCACGTCATCTGCTGGTGTTGGTCCACTGCGTTTTATCAGATCCAAAGTCAGGGCAGCCGTCTACCAGGAGATTTTAGAGATCTTCACGCTTCTGTCTGCTAACGAGCTTAAGGGAGATGCTGATTTCCTTTTCGGCACACAGTGCCACAACTTCCGCTAGCTGATAATGTAATGACAGTTCTGGATCAAAAGGAATCCATGAGCTATTGTGAAAAGAACGATGAGAAACACCCGAGCCAACAATACAGATGAGCTGAAAGCTGCTATCAAAGCAACCTGGTCTTCAATAACGCCTCAGCATCACTTCCAAAGTCACTTTAACACTGTCACTTTATCTAGTATCGCTGAACCGGTTTCACATTTTCTACAACAAAATTCTTTATAATTTTAAATTTATACTATATTGTATATAATTTATTTCATTGTCTCCTTAGTCTATTTATACTTTTTATTTTGCACAAACATACCTTTTTTTTTTTTTTTTGTACAGTCTGAAGTTTGTTACTGTGCATTACACTTCTGTTGTACTTGTGACAAAATTCTTTCTCAAACAAAATTCTTTCTTTCGGCTCTATGCTACGCCACATTAGCGCAGTAATTCATGCCAAATGAGCCCTGGAAAAGTATTGAGCTCATAAATTACCATACTTTTTTCTACATTTTTCTATTATAAATCCAAGTTTATTGTAAAATAGACTTTTTTTTCCCCTGACTGATCTTAGGATGTTTAGGAGGAAATGTCCTAAGATGTTTAACAAGGATAAAAATTTAAATATCTAAAACATTCTATAAGACATTACCAAGTTTGACCTTTTATGAGGGGGAGTCAAAAATTATCCGCACTCTGGCCGTAGAATGTGTTTAAATAAAATTTGTGAAAAGACAAATAACTTTTCAACATAACCTGCTTGCTTTTCAACACACTTTGTCCATCAGTCAACAAGCTTTCTTTTCCCTCGTTAGGAAATGTTTTAGTCTGAGCTGCGAGTCACGAATGCACCGCTACCTTCACGTCTTCCTCGGAAGTGAATCTTCGTCCTCGTAGGGTGGCTTTCAGGGGACCAAACATAGGGACTATAGGCTTTAAAACCTCAAAAAGGTTTTGCTGACGATGTGGGCAGAGGTGTGCGGGCCTTCATTGTGGTCTTGAATGATACCTCGCAGGTTTGAATGTTACAACGTTCAGACCTGGGCAGCAGTGACTGGGTTGGCAGTTGCCTTGAATGCAAAGTGCAGCATAACCGGAGTGAGGATAATTTTTGACTCACCCGTATATCTTAATTTCTCTTCTTTTTTTGGTACTTTTTTTTTCTAAAGTAGAAATTACATTCTCCACTCACCCAAAACAACGACACTACTGCTTCTATTCCAGACGGAGAAATATGAATAATAATAATAATAATAAAAAATACAAACCCGACAGGGAAATTAATATCTATCTATCTCGGTCCACATCGATTACTCCAGGGCACTTCAGCGACTCCGCATTTGGGGCGGACGTGCAATATCGCTCGCCTTTCTTTCTCCTGACTGACGTTCTTCATAAAGCCAAATGACAAAGCTAATTTACTTGAAATGTCCTTGTCTCACAGACACCATTTTCATATTTAAATGGCTGGACTGGGACGTCTGCAGTAAAAGCATGCATACAGTCAGGAAAGGAAAGCCACAGGTATAATGTATGCATGCCATTGTCTTTATTTCAATAATAATAATAATAAAAATAATAATAATTTAGTGGAGTTTCATACACATGGTGTAAAGACTACCATCTGGAATGTGCGCGATTTGCTAACGCGCCATCTGCAGTGATGACATTCTCTTTTGTAATTAACACCCCACCCCTTTCTCTGTCTTGTTCCTTTTTCTCCCTGCGCAATCACTGGCATTCACAAAAATGCAAAGAGACTTTCCGAGGACAGTAAACAGCTCCGCTCGAACGTTTTTTTTTTTTTTTTTGCAATACAGCACCTCGCTTGACTCGCGGTAGTAACTATGGATGTCGAGCGAAGAAATATGCATTTGCCGACTTTCAATGTGTTATATCTCTGTGCGTCTCCGATTGCCAGACTCCCCTCTCTCGCCTCACCTCTGAGAGACATCTTTCCATGAGAGAGCCATACCGCCTCCCACTCGCAGATTTCGCTGTCCGCTTCATTGTATATCTTTCTAGTCCGTGTGAATAAACTCGCTCCTTGAGTAATGGCTCACGTTAATCCTTTAACATATTCGTGCTTTGGCATTAAAGACATGTTGGTGTATCTGTGAGATGTCTCTTCGCAGAAAAATCAAAAGGGGTGTATCGACTAGCCTCTTCGTCTGAAGTCCTTTTTTGTCCCTATACATCTTGTGGTCTCGTAGTACGAGGCCAGGTTGTGTACATCAATTTATACACGGCCACACGGCCAATCGTCTGTGTGTGAGGAGAGGCATTATCTGGCTTTGAGGTACTGTACCACTGAGGCCTGTGTCAACATGTTCGAGAAACGATAAAATAAGGAACCTTTAAATGATCTTTGTGTTGGCCTTTATGTTCCCTCACATTTGAACACGGGGGGGGGGGGGGGGGGGG
>JAAGKR010000631.1:40000-50476 GCA_011419295.1 Clarias macrocephalus | reverse complement strand
GGGGGGACTTTTGAGACAGAAATCAAGGATGCTACAAGTATGTCAGCATGTATTTCAAACTGACAGCCCAAAATAGCTTCTTCAATCATTCAAGGATTCACATGTTGATTTGCTCTTTTGACTTTTGAGGCCTGATTTTTCTTTTTTTACGAATTTTCCATTTAACAAACACCCCTTTCTCCAATTTCCACCTGTCCAACAGTGTGAAGTGAATTTAAAAATCAGAGGAGACAACAAGGCCGTGTCAAAGTCACCGAGATCTCGTTCGCCGCAAATCTCTTATTCGATGTGAGCATTAACTCGACATTAACACGCTGGCGCATGATTGGTTGACTGGATACCTGCACTAATGACCAGATGCTTCAATAAAGCGTTTGATGCACATGGTACCCTGTCGAGCATCGCCCAAAACAGAAGTGCTTCCTGATGTATAACACCTCCTAAAAATGATGTGTGGCACCAGAGCGTTCGAGGAGCAAATCACTCAAGATTTGATAAGTCAGGCAAACAACAATGCAGACTTCGGAAGGAATAAAACCGTCAGAGCTGAATACTGATACCGCTCCATGTCGGCAAGTCTTTCCTGGAGCATAAAAAAAATAATAAAATCTTAAAAACTATTCCTGTCTGAAAACTGGTCTGTCATGTAACATCTTTCGCTTTCTTTACAGGCATGCACATATTCTTCTGTAATGTTATTTATTCATTAATTTTAGTGCATCTTTGTAGGGGATGGTCTTGTACATAATAATGCAGACGTAATCAACTTGTATAACAAAATTTGTACTACAGATAATATGGGCGCTTAAGACTTTTGCAAGGTACTGTATATAGATTTAACTCCTAGTTTGAGTTCATTTCTATTCACACACCGTGTACTGGACCGTTGCTCAGTGGGCCAAACTCCTACAGTGCTCATTCCCCAGTGATGCTTTATAGTGCCGGGGCATCTGCTGGTGTTGGTCCATTGTGTTTTATTAGGTCCAAAGTTAACGCAGCCAGAAGGTTTTAGAGCACTTCACACTTCTGTTTGCTGACCAACTTTACGGAGACTTACGGTGATTGAGTTTTCCCCATCAGGACCTGGCAGCCGCCCGCAGTGCCGAAACTACCACTAACTGGTTTGTTGAGCATAATATTACTGTGCTTGACTGGCAAGCAGATTCGCACCTCAACCTCCCAGTTAAGGAACGCATTATAAACTCACTGTTTATATTAAAAAATAAATTTCACAGAAGATTCAAACGTGAAGTGGAACGAATGCAAATGTACGGATGATGAAACTGCTGCCTTGTTCAGTTGTCAGGGAAATGACGGGGATTATTGCATTTCTTAAAACATGAACAGAAACCATCAAGAGGTTAGCAAAGGCAGCAAGCAGCATGAGTCTGTGAACAGTAGAATATGACTGATAAGGAAGAAACAGAAGATCAGTTATTACATTTATCTCCGTACATCTTCAACATTTAATTAAAAATTCATCTGTTAGATTTAAAGTTGTGAGTGAGAAATAGCTTGTCTAAAGTTGTTGTTGTTCCACGTTATAACGTGCAAATAAACAACGATTATTTATTCATCAGCCGTCCTCTCTCTCTCTAGTTCGGTTTTGCAGGGAACACTGTGTACATTCCCCTGTACACAGTATGAGCACTGACTACAGAAACAGTAACGAGTGTATTAAGTTGAGGTAAAAACTTCTGCAAAGAGACAAGCTGATTCCTCACTAGGAGAACTAAATGTAAAATATTACTACTACTACTATCGTGACTGAATCGCATTACTATAAACGTGTCTCCGCTGTCCATGTTTGAATAATATTGACCTGCTCTTCAAAATAAGATTTAGTGTGTGCGATGGCGCTTATCAAGTCTAGTTTGCTTCTATCGATCGCAAGGCTGCAGGCGCTACATTTCTGATGGACGTTTAAATCGTCCAATATCCACTGCGACTGATGTCCATCGTTATATACGGAGTCTCTCTGTGGTTCTTGATAAGACTGTCAATCTTGTGTCGAGCTCATCTGCTAATCAGACTGCTCAGGTCTGGCTCCAGCTCTCAGTAAACACAGTGGGAAAGGGGGGGGGGAGTTTTCCTAAAAGACTTTTCTGGCTTTCATAATTTTTTTTTTTTTGGCCTGGTTTTGGCTCAGTTAAGTCCCTGTGCCTGAGAACTGTTTTTGTTTGTTGAGCCGCACAATGACCGATGAATGATTCGAGCATCAAAATAATCTAACTTAAGACATTCACCAGTGAGAAACATGATGATGATGATGACGACAGATGATCAGGACGGTGATTAGTGTACCGGTGATGCTGAATGATGAGTGGTTAGAACAGACGTGAGGGGAAACGAGGTTGTGCTGAGGTTATTACAGAAACAACCCAGTTTTTAACTTGTATTTTTAGGCACACATGTTACAGTAAAGCATTTGCTTCCATTTTATATCTTTTAATCTTCATCATTTAATATGAAGAAATGAGGGCTGGAGAAATGAGACTTCTGGACAGGACTTTAATTCTACATTTTTTTTTAATCCAAAAATTATTTTAATCAACACGGAATATTTTAGACTCTATATATTTATACTCTTAAATAAAACTAAAATTTCGATCAAGTTAAAAATTCATACAAGATGCATTTATACAGTAGGTTTGAGGAAATTCATCATATTTTACTTAAAACACAAACATGTTAAAACACAGACACATCGCCCAGGTATTAACTATATACACGACTGTGTAAAACTCTATACAAAAATAAAGATGACTTTGAAAACAATGAAGTGAAAAGCATAAAGTATCATTTGAAGCATAATTGCTAACAAGGTCCCAAAGTCTAAGAGCGCACACACACACACACACGCACCACACACCACGCATACACACGCACACACACGCACACAAAATCAAGGTTGAGATTTTAAATAGGTAAGAAAGAAAAATCTCTCAAGCTCAAAGGGATTCAAATGGATTTGAAAAAAAAAATCAATTCAGGAATGTATCACGATTCTTTTTTGTGGCAGTTCATGCATCGCTAATGTTTTTTTCAAGCATTTGAGGTGATAATAATGTATAATCCTGCAGATGTGGCACTCGAAACTATTCAGTCAGCACCTGTATGGTAGGAGCAATTTTTTTTGTTTCCCCTCTAAAAGTTTGTTACAAAAAAACTTTAAGTTAAAGTTTAAAATGAAATTGGGAAATGTATAAAATTTCGATATAAACGCTGCACCTAGGAATCATGATAATATCTTATGGGCTGGTCCCAAGTGATTTGCACAAGGGTTAGAGTTAAAAAAATAAATAAATAAATAAAAGTTTCCTG
Source organism: Clarias macrocephalus (assembly GCA_011419295.1). Taxonomy (NCBI): domain Eukaryota; kingdom Metazoa; phylum Chordata; class Actinopteri; order Siluriformes; family Clariidae; genus Clarias; species Clarias macrocephalus. The sequence continues at coordinate 47,152 of JAAGKR010000631.1, read as the reverse complement.
GGTTTCATCTGTTCAAATCATTAACACCACATATGAACTGATAACCAATTTCAAAATCTGAGGAAAGGAGAGGGAGAAGGGGAGAGGAAGGAACAGGAAGTTCAGACGAGAGCTTCATCCCACACCTAGCAAATCCCTTGTGAACCCTCGTTCTTCCTGGACTCTTCGCTAGCTGACTACATTATCTCAAGTGAGACACAAAACATCTCAGTTCAACCACGCCGGCCTTTCCGCTTCCCCTCCCCTCCCCTGAGAAAGAGTCTGTCTGTAAACGCAGCAAGCCTATTCCGACACCTGCTCACTTCTTTAAGCCACAGTTTCCAGAAGCAGAAGGATCGTCTGCTCTTTTGATGTTGTGTACTGTGATGAAACATGATAAAGCTCTAATAAGACACACTTGGCAAAAGAGAAACAGAAGCGCCTGGTACAGATAAATGATGGCATACAAGGCCACAATTAGACGGCCATTCAAATATTTCTTGCTTTAAAGCATGTAAGGAGCTGTGGAGTAAAAATAAATAAATAAAAAGTGAAAGACCTAATCCCTAACAATGCTTTATCGCTTAAAGAAAAACCTGGCAACCTCAGACGGTTGAACCCAAAGGAGTTTCTAGATTTAAAAAACTGATTTCCTGGAGCGATCTTTAATGGAATTTTTATAATTTGTTAAGGTTGCCATCATAAAATGACTCTTTTTAAACATTGTACCCCACAGTAAAGGTAGTCCCCCGAATATTCAAGTTACGAATTTCTACAGATATGAACGTAGGAAAACTGCTCAGAGACATGAAGGCGTCCGTGATTCCCCTCGTGATTTAAGGGCGCAGAGACAACACTGTTACATTTGACGTGTGAGATTCATTTCCGTAGGCGCGGTTACGGTTTTTATCCACATGATAGCAGTGTGGGGGGAAAAAAGGGACTTCCTATACATTTTATATTCATGTCTAAGACTTTGTCGGACTAAAGAACGAATCCGACTTACGAACATGCTCCCGGAACGGAACTCGTTTGTAAGTCGAGGACTACCTGTGAAATTGACCCTCGATAGCAATTTTCACACATGATCTTTGTGTTACAGGAAGACCACAGTAACTTAAATAAGCACTCTTTACAACCGTGGTAAGTAGAAAAGCATCTCCGATCATATAGCATGGCAAACCTTGATGCTAAAAGAGCCGGAGCTCAAATAGAACGAGACAAGGACAGGAATGTAAGGCAAGAGGCAACTAAGGCATGGCTAAGGTCAGAATTTGGCATCAACAGAATCAATACATGGGCCGAATCATCATCATCATCATCATCATACCCTGCCTCATCAGTTCGAAACTGTTGGTGATGTAATTATAGGGGAATGTTTTTTTTTTGGAAATGTTGGGCACCTTCACACCAACTGAGCATCGTTTACTCACCAGTCTGAGTCTTTGTTGACGCAATTTGTCCATCTTATAATGTTGACAGAACTCGATAGTCATCAGCACGCACCACAATCTTGAACGCATGTTGCCGATACCTTGTGGAATACATGCTAGCCCTATTAGTGCGGTTTTCCTTACCACACAAGAAGACTGGCTTTGTGGAATGATTGTAGAGGGACTGAGTCTGTGGCAATTCGCCCAGATTTTGAACTGCTACCTAGTCTTCAGTGTGTGAACTCTGTGTGCCTGGTTAAAGCTCTACCGCAGATTTAGGGATTCAGAGATGAGGAGCTCCTCAAACGCAACCAAGGATACCAAAGCTATAGAGCTATGAGTGCTGACAGAAAAAGGGGAAAAATAGATGAGCAGAGGGGGGGGGGGAAAGTCAAATTAAGGGATTTTTAAGCTTGGAGGAGACTTTGGAGAGGATGTGGTGGTGTATGCCTGTGCAGCTTGTGAAGTACAGGTGCAATATGCATCAGCCTAACACAGAGCCATCACAGCGGAGATGGAAGATGTCATACGCAGCCACGGGATATGAGTCATAAAACAGGATTCGTACACCCACAGGTGCACACAATCCATCCCAAAACAGCCCTGAGCCCATTAATGGCCTGATGCTTCAAGCAGGCACACACATTTGGGAGAGTGAGAGAAAGAGAGAGAGAAAAAGCAGATATTACCATGTGATGGTAAACTTAGCCCATGATTTAAACATGATTCATGGGACCTGATGGTGTGGACGTCATTTATAGCATGAGACTAAGAGGAACATAAACACTTTTCTGAAGCCATGATTTCTTCCCACGATCCACGTAAAGGGGGTTGCAGAGATTCCTTTTTTTTTTTTTTTTTGGTACATTAGCCCTGGAATGTACCACACGCGAGAAGGCAGGAGGGGTAAACTCGCTGAGTATCTTCAATCAAACCTGAGTAATGACCTGTACTTCGGTTGGCTCGTCTCCTTCCTCGTTTTTCGAACGTCGTCTGAAAACTCAAAGAAGTGTTAAAGTGTGTCATCTGCAAAACTGCGATTTTAAATGGAGCAGAATGTCGAGTGATTCACAACGTGCTCAGAACTCGGTGATGAGCTCATCGAGCTCGGATCCAAGAAGCCCAGCTATGTCCTTTTGCGGAAATTGGTGCCAAATCATCCACAGATACAGCCCTTGTCTCTGCTCATTCAGCGAGTAAAAATAAAAAGGAAAGGTCTCGGGGTGCGGCCTGATCGCACGGACCTCGACGAGACGGCATTTAATCCACAGCCTCGAGCAGAATTGAGCGCAGTACTCAGATCTGCCTTGATGCACATTCTTGGCACGTTCTTGGTTCACCAGCTGCATGCTGCCATGTGGGAGGTTTCCACACATGCTTAGCACTTTTTATGAGTTTTTGCCAACTTTATTTGTTTAAAAGTCTAAATTGTAATCGTGAAAATAAATAGGTACATGCATTTCAACAATATTTATTTATCGGTTTATCAGGATCAGGTTCTGTATTGAGTGAGGCGGGTGCTGAAACAATGAAATCCATCTATGAAACTATTACACGTACACGAACAAAGACACACACTCGCTGGAGGACAGATAGGCAGCACCATTTGTCCGTAATTATCCTGCGTCTCTTCTGAATAGCAAGCAATTCAGGAGAGTTTTGTCATTTCTACATCTTGGTACAGTTTGATACTTGTGTTAATATGTTTTTTCCTCTGCCATATGTACAGGTAGTCCCAGACTTACAAACGTTCAAGTTACGAATTTCCACAGATGCGGACGGACCACGGTTCTGCTTACAAAAAATAGACACTGCAGTGCCCTAGAGACCAATATTTCCAAGTCTATCCAATATTTTCAGTGTGTAAGTAAATGTAAAAAATGTCCAAAGTCTGGAATATTGTGTGTGTGTGTGCATATGGGGATGCAGGAGAAATTAGTCGGTTTCAGTGAAGCAGTCCGGAAGCTCGATAATGGATAATGTTTGCCCTGTAAAGATGTCCTGATGGTGAATAATCCTCATTTCTGAAAACCCTTAACAAAACAGAGTTCACAGTCCAATACAGTGGAAAACAGCTCTGAAACAAAATAACATCCGGAATTCCTCTTGCGATTTAAAGGTGCAGAGACGACGCTGTTACGTTTCTATGAGCCTCATTTCAGTTTTTTGGACACATGATGTGAGTGTGGGGAAAGGGGACAGAGATTTAATTGTGAAAAGTGGATTGGCATGCTTTACACATTGTATATTCGTGCCAAAGGCGTACAAGACTCACTTTTTCTGACTTCAGAACAAATTCGGACTTACTAACATGCTCCCGGAACGAAACTTGTCCATAAGTTGGAGACTACCTGTAATGGGGGGTGTTTCTCTATATTTTTTCTTAGAATGGTCATCTGCCAATTCCCATCAACCAGGAAGAGGCTCTCATGGTTAAGGCTCTGGGCTACTGGTCGCAAGGTCAGGATTCAAGCTCCAGCACCGCCAAAGCTGACCCGGTTGCGCTCTTGAGCAAGGCTTTTAACCCCATCTGCTCCAGAGATGCTGTATCCTGGCTGACTCACTGATCTCTGACCACAGTTGTGGTGTCAAACCCATGAGACACATGCTTCCTCTTAGACACAAGCTTCTATCCATCCTGTTGCTGTTGCTGCATCACAGGGCAGAGTAACACCCTAACATCTAAGCAAAGAGCTTCACCTTCTTTCTCATACATAAGATCACAGATCAGTATGATTTCCTCCTGTTGATGTAACTGACAGGACTAATTATGGATTAATCCATAATGGAGCAAAAGCTTTTCTGTCCTGCAGAATAAAAGGCTTTCACAAGGATGTTTTAGGTCCCTGTGCCAAGGTTTGGTTTAGTTACATGTCCAGTGTCAAGCCAAAGCAAAGCAAAACAAAAAAGTGTCAATTTTGCTCTGATACAGATGAATAGGTCTGAAATCATTCTGAGATTATTAAAAACATAAATCAGGTGTTTCCAGACTTCGTACTGCTACTCTATTACCCTTGACTGCCTACTACTCCAGGAGTATTTGCTGTCAAACTACCTAACCCCAGATGTAATAGGAGATGTGCACGACTGAGTACATAATCACAAATCAGGTGCGATATATACAGTACTTGGGCACCACTGGCTCTGACCTGCCTCATTCCTTTGAAAATAAATAAATAAATAAATGAATAATGTCTGTTTTACTTCCTGGTTTGGCTGATCTAATGTTCCTTGGTGTAGGAGGAGGTGAAGAAGTGTCATACACACACGAACACGGTGGGAAAAAAGTATTGAGAAGAACGCGAGTGGAATAGAAAGCGGGGCGAAAAAAAAATGAGACAGACGAGAAGAAAGGTGGCAGCAAAGGAAAGTGTGTGAGTGTAAGGGTAAAACGAGGGGATGAAAGCAGTCGACATGCAAGCGTCTGAAGTCCTCTGTGGGCGGTGAGGTGAGTTCAGCGGCGTGTGTGTGTGTGGTGTTGCCGGGGGGGCTCTGCCAACACAATCCCTGATTCTCTTTCTTTCCCTCTCTCTCTCTCTCTCTCACACACACGCGCACACCAGCCTGATCAGTCAGGCTAACAGGAAATCCTGGCGCTATCAGGCGCCTCATATCCTCAGCCATTACACTTTTAATAATGCAGCTCCGAGCAATCTGCCTTCGGCTCCTCACGGAGAACATAACGCCAGATGCGGGCAGGGCAATCAGCCAGAGCATGAAACAGAACCTCCCAGATTCTGTTAGAGAATTAAGCTGACTTAATTCTTTCCATTTCAAGAGGGTACGCTGTTATTTACAGCCCGCTTTCACTCGGGCGCTCTTTTATAAACACCACTCCCTCCAATAAAGCTTAATTTGCACAAACACTGATCGGCCAGAACATTCAAAGGTGGTGTGAATGACGTTTGATAATTGGGTCACATTGACACTCATCATATATCCAGGGTGGGCTACAGTACATTAGGCACCAAGTGAACGGCCAGTTCCTGAAGTTGATGTGCTGGAAATGGGGAAAAATGGCCGAGCATAAGGACCTGAATGACTCTGACAAGTGATGGCTAGACGACTGAGTCAGACAATCTCCAAAACAGTGGTTAGCCCCTACTACCTTCTCAAATGAAGGACTTCATGGGAACCCAAGGTTGAATGAAACACGGTGTGTCACGAAGCCCACGCCGTCTGTTCTGACCTCACAGTCATTACAGGAAGATCTCAATCCGATTGAGCACGGATCGGATGATCTCACATCTCGCAACTGGAACCAGACACCACGGCACACCCTCAGAGGTCTTGCATAGTCCATGCCTTTATGGGTCAGTGGTGTTTGGTGGCACTACACAATATACAAGGGCACAGACGAAGGAATACGCCGTTAACATGATCGATTTGATTTGATCTATGTCAATTAATTACAAAAAGAAAAAAGAAAAAAAACGTTATGCCCACTTGCATTGCTTTCAGTACAACCCACGTAACTACTTTATTGAAAGATCTCTACCTTGATTTAAGAGGTCCTGTTTTTTATTTTGTTATTATACACTAGTTATTTATGGAACACTGATCTGACATGAATTACACTCATAACTAAACAAAGGCAGTGAGACCTTGTTTCTTTCCTTGACTGTAAGTCAAATACTAATAAAAAGCAGTGCAAGGTGGTGTGCTGGTTTTGCTAAGTAAATAATCACCCACACTCCAGTTGTATTAAAACGTCTGTTGGCTGCACGGTTTAAAAAACTTTCAGCTTTCAGTTTAAAAAAAGCGCTCCGAGTGGCGCAGTGGTAAAGTGCTCGCCCTATCATCCGGAGACCGCTAGTTCTATTCCTGGGTGATGCTGTAACCTCTGGCAGCCGGAGGTCTAGAGAGAGCTGATTGGCCGAGCTCTCTCAGAGGGGAGGGATGAGAGGTATTTAGTGCTCCCACATTAATCACGGCTCTACAGCCAATCAGGGGCGTCTGTAAGCTCACGCAAGGTGAATGAGTGGATAGCGCTGTCCTCCGAGTGTGTTGCGCCGCCCCCAATGGTTCGTGAGCGAGTGGTTCGAAAAGATGCGGTCGGCTGGCGTCACGTGGTTCGGAGGAAACACGGGATAGTCTACGGCCCTCCAGACTGAGTGGTAGTAGTAGCCTTAAAGTGGGAGCCCCCTAGTGACGGGGGAGGAATTGGACACGACTAAATTAGGGAGAAAATCATCACTACAAGTCTGAGGGTAAACAGCAGAGTATGAACCGAAACATCCTCAATCACTGACCGAGAAAAAGTTCAAAAGTCAACCATAAGCTGGAATTTTTTTTTTTTTTTACAGTTTTCTGGCATTCTAAAGGGCCAGTATTGGTTCAATCATCAATAAAGCATCCTCCCAATAGTCCTGATCTCTCTCCATCAGACTTTCACCCGTTTGGTCCCCTGAAAGCAGCCCTATGAGGATAAAGATTCATTTCTGATTAATACGCGATGATAGTGGTGCATTCGTGGCTCGCAGCTCAGCCTAAAACATTTTTAATAAGGGAAACCAAAAGTTTGTTGACAGTTTGTTTGTTGTGTATTGAAAAGCAAGAAGATTATGTTGAAAAAGTATTCATTTGTCTTTTCTAAACGTTAATTTAGATTTAATTCCACCACCAGAGTGCGGATCATTTTTGACTCACCATCGTATTCCAGCCAACATGAGGGACAGAGACTCTTTAATTGAGTCCCAGTGACTGTTATTTTACATTTGCATCTTCTCAGGCCATTCTC
>JAAGKR010000631.1:0-35000 GCA_011419295.1 Clarias macrocephalus | reverse complement strand
TGTATATATTTGAGGTACAGTATGAGCTCTGGTACTGGTAGTATTTGGCCCGTTTTTGTTTTACACTGCATACTAAAAATTACTTGGTGTGATCTGGCAAACCTGGCAAGCACAAAGAGCGTCTGAGTTAAAGTACGATTCGCATTGTCTAATGTGGTTTTCACAAGGGATAAGATCTTCTATCTAGTCACATTTATTCACAGTTTCTTGACACATTTTACTTAATGTAGGTTTCAGCAGTTGGCTGGTCTGGAGGAATCAGGTGTGTGTTAACACAGGGCCAAGAGGGAAAGGCATGAGCAATGGACCTACAGGAGCGATGGTTGCTGCACATCAATCTGGAAAGGGTTTAGAAAAGCATTTCCACACAACTGGGAGTTTAACAGTCTACAGTTATTTGCAAGTGGAAAGCATTCAAGACGGTTGCCAATCTTCCCAGCAGTGGATGCCCCAGCAGTGTCACCCTAAGGTCAGACCATACAATGCTCAGAGGAATACAAAAACAAACCAAGAGTTACATCTCAGACCCTACAGGCCTACATGTTAAAGTCCAGGACAGCACAATTAGAAGAAGACTGAACATGTACGGTTCGTTTGGCCAAGAGAAAGCCTCTTCTGTCTAAAACATGACTGAGATTCACAAAATATGGACTTCATACACTTATGTAAGTACTTATGGAACAAATGTCTTACAGACAGATGAGAACAAGGTGGAGTTGTTTGGCCGTAATGCCGAAAACCAAACAGCATTTCAACAGATACACCTCATACCCATTTGTCAAGCACGATGGTGGAGGGTGATAATTTGGGGATTGTTTTGTAGCCGCAGGACCTGGGCACCATGCAGTCACTGAGACGACCATGAACTCCTCTGTATATTCAGAGTATTCTACAGGAAAATGTCAAGCCATCTGTACGACGGCTACAACCTGGTTTGAAATTGGGTCATTCAACAGGACGTTGATCTGAAGCACAGCAGTAACTCTATATCAGAATGGACGAAAGAGAAAAGAATCAAAGTTTTGGAAGGGTCCGGTCAAAGCACAGACCTCAACCCAACTGGAATGCTGTGGCACTGTCTGTGGCAAATGTCCAAAAACTTCATGGAATTTTGAAAACATCCAAAACAATGCGAGACTGATAAAGTCATGCAGGAACCTGGAATTCATACTGGTTTGTTAATTTCATAACAATTCGTATCATATTTCCACGACCGCCAGCACGATTTACCAAGGCAAGATAAAATAAATAAATAAACAAACAAACTTGCAGGTTGTCGTGGAAATGATTGAATGAAATTGTAGATAATATTTAACTGCCTTCTTTTCAAAGTATGTTACAGGTGGAAAAATAAAAGTTTTCACCAAAACAAACCAATGACTGTTACTTTTTTTGTCCGAATTTCGACACATTAACATCTGATGAGTTTTCCCAGACAGCCACGAATACATCGTGTATTGTCACACGATGATCAGATAGACAATCTAGAAGATCTTAGACTCCTTCTAAGCGTCTGTTACTCTTGATTCAGTAATAACAACTGAGTAAAGCAACTTCTCCTTTCATCTGCGACGAATTAGCACATCTGCTCAGACGAATGTTTTTCTTTTTACATGAAGCTGACATCAAGTTCTGTGACTTTTTTCGAAATGAAACTTGAAAGCCACAGTAAAAGGAGTGGATTATAAACCGAGAGACGTCCTTCTTCGCGACTGGAGCGGCCCACGCGTTGGACTTCACTACGAAACCGCTACCGCTCCTGACCCGAACCCTTTTGTAACAGGCCACGCTCGAACGCTCGTCTCGAGTCAAGAATTTAAAATCGAGAAGCATAACCGAACGAACATTGAGTGATTTCTAAGGAGCTGTGAAAGAATGTTCTGGATGCTGTATGAAGAGAGTCAGGTTTTTTTTTTCTTTCTTTCTTTCTTTCTTTCATTTATACCAAATGAAATCTCAAAGCGGAGCTCTTTCGATCAAGGCTGTCGACTCGGACGGCCGAAGCAGCTCTGCTGCTAAGAATACAGATTAATGAGAACGTGAACGCGCGCACAATTGCGTGTTCATGGCCACGTTCTACCTCGAGCTGCACAATTTATTAAACCATTCAACAACTTCTGGAAACTCTACCAAGGACACCGAGTAACTCGCTAGATAAGGAAGGAATTTAAGATTTAATGCATCAGAGCTCTACTCGAAGCTCAGTCAGTGTGTGTAGCATTGTGTGTTTGCTGATCTGCCCAAAAGTGGCTGCTGAAAACCAATTACGATTCCCGTAAATCCCAAAACTGGAGACGACGCGATGGGGTATAGATAACATCTCAGAAAGGTCAAGGTTCGAGGGGGGGGAGAAAAAAAAAACGACTCTAAACAAGGTTTGGCCTGGTAGAAAAATCCCTTCCACATGGGCATCTGAACTCAATTTGTTAAAAATAAAATTCTTAGTGTGTAGGCAAAATACCAGTGCTGAGTCAAAGCTGTCAAAACTCTCTCTCTCTCTTTTAGAAGCAGGAAAGTGTGATAAGGAAGATGGTTTACTTACTATGCGGTTTCATAACTGTAGTACTCTAGTGGGAATAGAGGTGTTACCATGAATATGCTGCATCTTTTATGAATCTCTGAAGTAAATGAAAACAATTACTTTTATGTTCGTCTTTTCTTAAAGGTCACATATTATGCTCCGTCATAAACAAGTTAATACAAGTCTTAGAGGTCTGCAAAATATATCTGCGAATTCTGCAGCTCTGATTTGGCAACTCGGGTCATGCATTCAGGGCCGCTCGGTTATCTTTCATTTCGCTCCTTTTCCGTATGTTCTGTTTCACTGTTTGTAGCTTTAAATGCAAACTCGACTTTGAGAACCTGCACTCTTTTTTTAGCCAGTCAGATCATCCACCCTTTGTTGAGGCCATATCAGCCAGTCAAGGTCTTTTGGTTTATGAGGTTACAATAATGGGGGGGAAAAAATACCTGCTTTGTCAAAATTTGGATGTTTAAGCCATGGAAATTGGACAACGAGAATAATTCACACAGACCTGAGATACTGTACATGCATCTGCCTAAATGGTCCCCTTTAACATCCAGTGGTGGACAGGAGGAAGAATGCATAACCGTGACTTGGAGTGGCGTTTGGAAGCAGTTCATTATTCAACACAGCTCCATCACAAACCAAAGCGGTTAGCACTGTGGCCTCACACCTCCAGTGTCGAGGGTTCGATTTTGCCCTCAGGTCCGTGTGCTGTGGAGTTTGCAAGTGTCTTCCCAAACCCCATGACGGATTGGCTCCCCACCTCAAAGTCTCCTGGGACACGCTCCAGGTTTAGCGGTAGGACTGGTATGTCACATCATTCTCTATAACCTCTAATTACTTGTGTGTGACATTCCCAAAAGATTAGCAGTTTCTGAACATACGCTAACCACCACACACACCTGGCACCAACAACCATGCCAAGATTAAAATCAAATCCTGTTAGATTTTCCCTATTCTGATCTCTTATTTGATCTAATGCTCTTGACATCGTGTGGGATCGTCATTTACACACGTACGACCTTCTTTAAAACTTCAAACGTTTTACAGCGGCTAACAGGCTTCTGTAAATGTACTGTACATCGGTTTCGCGTCTTCGGTCACCAGAAATCTCTCAATCTCATTTTGATTTGAACATCCGCCATTTACAGTAGGTTATATCAACAACATACACCTATGCCGTCTTATTTTTAATACTCTTTCGGATCACACATGGTTAAATTTTTTGCTCTTTTGTCCCCAAACAGGTGCTTTAGAAAACACAGTGCCTGACTGGCGTGAATGTCTCTAGGAACTGTGGAGTTCTGGTTGTACTGAGCGCTGCTAGAAAGAAATATAGCTTGTGTAACAGCCCGTTACACTGGTTGCTGGTTACTGAACACGAACCGCTGCACATCGATGATCATTAAAGTGAAATCGTTTAAAGGCAAAAAAAAAAAAAAAAAGTTATTATAGAAAAAATAAAAGAAGAAAACGATCTTCTACAGCAATTGCCCATAAGGATGATTAACGATGTCATGGTAGTTTCTAGGGAGATTGTGGATTACAGCGAGATAAGAGACAAATGGTTCGCCTGAGCCTCCTTCTAAGACAGATGAGCTGTAATAAAACCAAAGGAAATGGAAAACAAAAGGTCTTGGCGAGTGTGGATAACGCCCGAGCCGTCCCACGTCCTTCTGACATTTTTCGAAGTGATGATGGATAACGTTCCTGCCGCTGTACAACTAAATTTTTCTAAACCCACGTGGAAAAAAAAAAAAAAAAAAAAAAAGATCCCAGATTCCTGTATCTCAAGATCAGGCAGGCAGCAAAAAGAAACGAAAAAAAAGAAAAGAAAAACAATGTAGGTGCTCTGCTTTGCAGTGGAATCCATTCCTTCCTTCCATAAAGGTTAGATGGATTTCTATTGTACAGAATGTATCTCAGTTTCCCAGACAATCCTTACCGCCTTTGAGTTCAAGTGTGCGTTCAGCTCAAATGTCAAAGCACCCCTGATGCCGAAAGTCTGTGCTGATTTAATGCTGGCATTTAAGAACCCGTCTGGCCTGCTGCTGCTTAGATTTACTGTAGCAACCCATTAAACTAAGGATAATAGGCATTTAAACGCTGCCCCAAGAGATTTTATAGTTGTAGTCAGCACGGATCAGTGCGAATGATTCATCTTAAGGCCTGAATCAACAAAACGGACAGTAATCTACGCACGTTCGTCCTTGGCCTTGATGATCTTCGACTAATGGGGTTTCGTTGGCTGGTTCTACACTTGACGACTTATTACAGATTTTATTATCAAGAGTCTGAATGACAATGATGAGACAGTCAAGGAAGCAAAACTGACTGCTTTCTGCTGCTACAAAAAAATTCCTCTTCAATAAATTTGATTAGCCTAATGGTGGCATGGTGACGTAGCGATTAGCTCTGTGGCCATGCACTTCCAAGGTCAAGGGTTCGATTCCCCCCTTGGGTCTTTGTGTATATGGAGTTTGTATGTTCTCTGGGACACTATCCAGGGTGCACCCCACCTACAGTAGTTAACTGTATTTCTCTCAGAAAGGCTCTTTTCTTTACATGAAATCTACAAATTAAGCGACGATTTCAAACTTCGACCTCATGATACAATTCATTACAAAAGTTTTGCACTTTAGTCAGCGCATGCCTAAATAGTCAAGATGATGTTCTTGCTGTGGAGTGCGCCGAGTGCCAAAATGCACTTGTATTATTTATCTGCAAAAGGCTTGTGTTCCGCTGAATTACAACTTTGCAGTAATCAAAATCCACACTGTTTAATTTTGAATGTCTATACGCGCATAAACAACCTGCTGAGAAGCGGGCTTGCAGTTAGCATCTGCTCTAGAGTGTCTCCTGTTGAGTTCTTGTCTGAAACATGACATGATCAGGCAAAAAGCTCACTGTAATAACCCTTAGGCTGCCTTCTTGTCGTCTTGAGGCCGGAGACCATCGCAGTGTTTTCTTTCGAGGAGCTCGTGCCTAAGAGTAGTCATTTTCCACCATGTGGAAATACTTTGAAGTACTAAATCGATTATTGGCCCTAGATGGATTGCTTCCTCTCTATTGATCAGAGCCGCACTGTCCAGCCATTGATATTTGTGAGCTCTGTATGCAGAAGAGGGTGGATAGCGCTAGCTGCCTTCACATATCATAGAGGAAGGACGTGTCACACCTTAACCTCACGTTTGGGAGGGCAAAGCACAGTTTGAATCAGCCAAATATAAATTACACAGAAAACAAAAACTTATAAGTAGTAAAAACGCATCGTTCTGAACATTGGACTATATTGCCAAAAGTATTCGCTTTCCTGCCTTTACACACAAATGAACTTCCAGAAGTGAATTTGTGAGGTCAGACACTGTGATATTGGACGAGAAGGCCTGACCCGCCCGCAGTCTCCGCTCTGATTCATCCCAAAGGAGTTCCATCAGGTTGAAGTCAGGACTCGAGTTCTTCTACAGCAAACCCGCTCATCCATGTCTTTATAGGCGTTGCTTTGTGCACTGGTGCGCCGTCATGTCGGAACTGGTGTGGGGTTGTTTTTCAGGAGTTGGGCTCGGCCACTTACCTCCAGTGGAAAAAAAATCTTAATGCTTCAGCGTACCAGGACATTTTGTTTTCACAAAGCTCCCAACTTTGTGAGAACAGTTTGGGGACGGCCTCCTGTTCCAACATGACTGCGCACCAGTGCACAAAGCAAGGTTCATAACATGGATGTGCGAGTTTGATGTGGAAGAACTTGACTGGCCTGCACCTCAACCTGAGGTTCTCATCCTCCTTTAGGATGAATTAGAGCAGAGACTGCGTCCAGGCCTTCTCGTCCAACATCAGTGTCCTCCCAGATGCGCTTCTGGAATAATGGTCAAAAAAATCCCATGAACACACTCCTGAACCTTGTGGAAAGCCTTCCCAGAGGAGTTGAAGCTGTTGTAGCTGCAAAGGGGGCGGGGCCAACATCATCATAAACCCTACGGATTGAGAATTGTACGTTACTCAAGTTCATACGCATGTGAAGGCAGGCGAGTGAATACTTTTGGCAATATGGTGCATCTCTAAGCGACTTTCAACCAGATGGTTGACTCGTATCCTTCCTCGCTGAACAGGTACCGCATTTAGTTACGTCCAGTTTGGTCAGTCTACTGTTTCAGACTTGTTCTTATTTATTTTACATACAATATTCTTATCAGTATCAAATTCCTAGTAAATATCCACCGTGACGTCCCAATGGTTTGCTGATCACTTGCTTAGGACATAATGCTCACCGGTATATTTATTGGCCTTTATAAATATTGTAGAATGACATTTGTGATTCTGACAGAAAGGAAAGGCATGCTCTTTTATGTTGTGTTTTAATAGTTGAACTCGTTAAAATTAGACACCGCCACCACCCAAGATAAGCATACTGTCGGAGGGGCAAAATGTTCCCCTGTTTAATATTCTACTCACATGTTGCACATCTCATGTCGAATAAAAAAAACTGTTAGTCTTTGCTTTGATACATAATGCATGAAATATGTATGAATAAAGAGAAAACAGAAAACCATATACAAAACAGAGTGTTTCCGGCAGAACTAAATGTCCCCTGGCCAGCATTTCATTTATGACTGCTTAAAAAAAAAAAAAAGAAAGAAAAAAAAAAAAAAAGAAAGAAATGCAAAACTTCTGACACACGCTGCTCAATTTATCAACAGTTCACTCTGTAGTCAGGAAACTTACTGAATGCATCTCTAACTGTGGCGCATGTTGAAGCGCACCTACTGTCTTTTCTGATAAAGGACCGTCCTCTTTATTGTTCGCTATTATAAACACATCAGCACCTCCCCGCTGCACACCTACATTCAGTCAAAGCGCTGAAACGATGACAGAATGCTAAATAAATAATGCAGCCTGAGCAAACACCTCATTAATGTGACTTCAGATATGACAAGCCCACCGCTTAGAAAACAAATGCATTACACTGAACTGGGAGAAACATTGGTTACCAAAAAAAAAAAAAAAAAAAGACAGAAATAAATGAAAAATCTCTCCACCCGAGCGACAACTTAATAACTGTTCCCTGAGCATAACCACGCTTCAATCAGTCCATCAAGATGATAATGTGTAGGTGCAGAGTAAGGACAAATAAAAAGGACAGATACAAAAAAAAAAAGATAAAAATGTCTCAGCCCATGCTGCATTTTTATTAATAAAAAAAATAATAATAATAAAAAAAATACAGTCCTTGGTACAAAGTCAAAAAGTCATGCGAAGAAATGCTGTAAAGCAAAAACACCTTCAAAGCTAATGAAATTGAACATCCTTCATGTACAGTAGCAATGACGAAAAAATCCACTACAATAAACTAGTTTTCTCAGTTTTACTGGAGAACCTGAAGGAAAGTTCTTTTAGACAACCTGACATACAGTACACATGCGGCCAAAATGTAGACAACTGTTCATCAAACATTCCAAAACTACAGCGCTGGTGTTCAGGTTCTCCCCAAAGGAGGAGGATGAGGCCAGGCCAATGTGCAGGACACTCGAGTTCTACTCCAGCCTCGGCGAACCATGTTTTCATGGTTTCAGTCAAGGACAATGGCGTTTCTACAACATACAAAGACATCCTACTGTATGTTACAGTTTGGAAGAGGTTCACGTATGGATGTGACGGTCAGGTGTGCACAAACTTTTGGTTGTACTTGTGATTTTTTTTTTCCTACCCACATTCCTATTGCTGTACTTACTGTAACTAGCTAACCGGCTGATCATACTGCATAAAAACACTGATCAGCAATCAGATTAACATTAAAACTACCTAGGTTTTGGGTTCCCCTTGTGCCATCAAGGAAGCTCTGGCCCTTCTGTAGGGTCTCTGGGTGGGTGCCGTGGTGGTCTGGCAATAGGATGGTGACAGTGGATCATTTGGGTGCTGTGGGTTAAGGGTGTGGCCTCTGTGGAGCGGACTCATGCCACGTCTGGTTCATGCCGTGGGTGCCCAATCTGAGGAGTTTTGGGGCTGGGTTGATGACCTTGGGGTCCTTGCCTGCAGGGTTGTATTGCACTGGATGTTCTGGTGTCTCCTTATTTTGGTTGATTTGTCACAGACTTCATTGGCTTTTCCTGTAGAATCGAACCAGATGGGCCGAGCTTTGAGAAGCCAAATTGGTCAGCCTTGGGTGCCCATGATCCTGTCACCAGTTGGTGATCAATGTAGTTCAGTTTCAGCTGGTAGCGGTGATCGGTGTATCGCCTGGTTAACTAACCAGAAAGTCACTTGCCCAGTCTCACCCAAACTCTTAAACCATGAAGAAACAATCAAATCAAGACTGTCAGGGAAATGAATACATTCCCAAAGTTTCAGTCACTCCACAGGGACATCTATTTACAGGCACGCTATTCTGCAAACAGCAAGCTCCTGACGTAAAGCCTGACTCAGGTGTGTGCTGCATTTGAAAAAGATGTAAAGCTTCTGAATGCCTCTCTAGACAATGAAAAAGTGCTGAATGTTATCAACATCAACAGCTGAATCCTGACGCAAAAGTGCCTCCAACTAATCCCAAGAGGGGAAGATGGACGAAAAAAAACTAACAAAAACAAACAAACAAAAAAAACAAGGTAGAATGAGGCAAAGAGCGATGGTCTAATATATTCTATCCGCAGCTGCTGCACCGATCTGCTGAGCGCACAACACAGTAGACATTTGGGTTGAAAAATTAACACTGTGCTTTCGATGCATAATGGGACAGACATTGTGGTGAGAGCTACAGCAGGGTCTCCAGCTGGACGCCGCTCGGAACGCTTCCCTCAGCACTTTGGAAACTCTGGGTCTCTTAATTGCCACGACACACCTGAAACGGACCTCTTTAATGTAGATGGAAATAGAGACGGCTTTATATTTTTGGGCAGATCCTGAAGACTTTGTCCACTTGAGCGCCGGCCGTTCTGAACTCGCTCCGGTTAAATTAAACCGCGCCGGTGAGATTTAATAAGACCCTGTGCTTCCATCAGAGACAAAATTCTTATGTGAACCAAATGACAGATTAGCAAAATGAGGAAGGCGGGCAAGGTCTTAAGACTTCGAGACACGAAATTGAAGGAGGATTCTGTATGCATGCCTCTGCATCTCTGAGATGAGGTCAGAAGAAGAGGGATTAAACGTAAAAAAAATTAAATAAAATAAAAATTTCATAAGTTGCTCAAAGCCTGCAGTAAGAAATTAAACTTTTCAGAACTGATTACAGATAAAAGACTTTCATGTCATCCATAATGGCTTGTGTAATTCAAGGAGGCTTGGGGAAAAAATGGCTTGATCACAGGTTCAACCAGATGAATGTTTGTTAGACTGATAAATAAATAAAA
Organism: Clarias macrocephalus; assembly: GCA_011419295.1. Classification (NCBI taxonomy): domain Eukaryota; kingdom Metazoa; phylum Chordata; class Actinopteri; order Siluriformes; family Clariidae; genus Clarias; species Clarias macrocephalus. Next base: position 25,130 of record JAAGKR010000631.1, on the reverse strand, counting down.
AAAAAAGAGAGAGAGAGAGCAGGAGAGACAAATGCACCATAATGTGGTTTCCAGCTCGTTCTTTTTTTCTTTATCCCTGCGTTGGTCACTGGTCTCCTGCCAAAACGGTGAAAGACGTCCAAATTGCTCTCTCCACCCATCAAAACCGGCTGGACGGTTTTCACATAAATACTGGCGTCAGGTGCCAGAACTGTTTCTTGTGCTGACCGCCGCTGAACATCTTGCGCAGAAGAAATGACTTTCAGTCGCGGAGAAAGATATGAGTTTTAGTTTCATGTCTGCCAGCTTAATGTCGATAACTGAGCTCCCTGGCGGCCGGCGGTATTCATTGCTGGATTATTTTTGACTTTCACTGAGCCGTGTGACCTCCTCGATGAGTCACAATATACAGCATAGTTATACCTAAAGCAATGAGGCCTCGAGAAAAGGTATATAGTGCCTCCAACAAGGAAAAGGCCTCAGCAAGGAGACGATGGTTCAAATTCGATTTTGGTCAGGAAGAAACAAACAAAAAAAAAAAGAGCATACAGGAATAGTCTGCCCTCTGAACAACGCCTCCAAGTGCGTGAGACGCCATCGTTGTGCGAGGGAAAAAAAAAAAAAAAAAAAGGCTGATGACTAGACTTGAGGCTTATGCAACAGAGGTAGACAACAAACACAACGAGTCCAAATACTTACCTTGCGTTTTAAGAAAGAAGTTTCAAACTTGCAACGAAAACCCCATTAGTATTTTAGAGCACAGACTACTACCGAGTGGCTGAACAGCCGGGTGCGTGTGGCATCGGGGCGGAATGTAATATCAAGTATTAACCCCAAGACAAAGTATTACACGGTTGATTGGTCCCAGACATTTTAATAAGGCTTTATCAACAATACGATATTTGTAATTAGGCTCATTATTATACTTAGAGCAAGAACACCAGCTGTAACATTTTAATCAGGCTCCAAGGACAAAGGTTTTGCGCAGATTTAATGCGAATCTTTTTCCACAAAACACAAAAGTAACATTATGTTTGCTTTTGCTCAGACGACAGCTTGGTGTCGTGATGGTTAGAGAGGTCGAAATAAAAAAGGACAGCGGAGACAGGCACGGCATGGACATGAAGATTATAATAAGCTTCTGCACTTCACTCCCTCGCTGTAAAAACCTGTCATCCGCTCTGAAAGCTAAGGTTATCTCAATCAGCCGTGACCTTGGGATGCTCTCGAAAGTGACCACTGGCAGCTCTCTCTATAGCTCAGAAAAATAAATGTCTCATCAAACAGAGCAAGCGAGATGTGTGTGTATAGTCTAGAAGAGTTTTTGTTATTCATTTGTGTGGCATGGAAAACAGAGCCGGAGTAAAAGGATGACGATGCGATGCTTCAGAAAGCGATTCATTTCCTTCACAGTTTCTTGCACTCCAATTTGGCAGCCGATACGTCAGGTAACCCTTCAATCTTCCAGCGCGCGTGAAAGCAGGAGGAGAATTTGTACGCGTTCGTCTCAGAAAATTCAATTTCACCCTGGATGGAAAGCTGGCTCTGCTGCCACATAGTCAGACTTTTCTTCTCTCTGCATCTTTCCTTTATTTTGTTTCCAGAGGAAGAACAATTCCCAAATTTAAAAAAAAAAAGTACAATTTACCACTAATGATCCACACTGACCATTATATGGCCAATAGTTTGTGGACGCCTGATCATCGCCGCCATACACACTCCTTTCGCTGTCATATGATGCTTCAGTCTTCTGGGAAGGCTTTGCATGAGATTTAAGAGAGAAGCTGGTCGGGATATGAACCCAAAAACAGGTTCGGTCTCTGGTTCATCCGCACCAACTACGAGACATAATGTTTTCATCGAGTTTGTTTTGCACACGAAGACATCTTTTACAATATAACCTTGAGGTACCAGGTTGGGGAAGAACCATATACCCCGGAATGGTGTGACTTTACTTTTGGCCGTACCAGGTTATCTCCTAGTGACAGAACTTTTTATTTATTTATTTTTTTTTTTTAAGGCCACCGTTATTTGGATATTTGGATCACGCAGGGTTTTAGTAACATCGGGCAAGTCACTAACAGATTACGGACTGGGATAACAAAACCTGTGGGTTCTTGAGAAATCAAAATGCTATTAGCCTCTCTGCCACTGTCTTATGATTTGGGACTTATTAACGATGCCCATAAGCAAAGAAACGCTTAGCTTTTAACCTTCGCTATTCAATTATACAAAACTAATTATCAGTCTTTCATTAGCTGTTGAAAGACTTCACCGTTCGTCGCATGGGCGTTGATACACACACGGTGTTTAAAAGGGATTGACAAGGACACGCGGTTGCCAAAGAAACTGCCGAGAACTAATCACAGGGGTTTTACTAGGCTAATTCCTGAAGATATCTCAGCTGGATACAGGACTGAAGGCAAACAGCGATAGCTGTAGATCTCCTAATTAAAAAGGAGATCATTTTAGATAAAAGAGGGAACACTATGAGGCAAATCTCATTAGCTGTTCAAATCCTCACGCAGAGGAATATCATGAGGAAAGTTCGGAAATGTCAACATGAAGCTATTAGTTACAATCAATTTGTTTCAGCGGCCCTAAAAACCCCGTTTATAAAGTGTTAAACTGCTGAGAAACAAAAATTTATGAGCTATTCTTCCGATGTCTCGGCTGCGGGAAAAGCTGCGGTAAATATGTGAATAATGTATAGCGAACTTTGCCAGTCAGTGCAATAATAAAGATGAATAGAAATGCGGCATTATATGATCATTATCCTCTTCTAACAACGTTTCTAGTGCGGTGCTTTAATGCGAAAGCACCATAAAGCAAAAAGTAACCAAGTCGCCGAAATTGTTTATCGCTAGTTCATCCGTTTTTTCATTAGAAAACCAAAAAAAAAAAAATCAATGGAGAATTAGATAAAAAAAAAAAGAAAAAAAAAAGAAACTTCTAAGCTGCTTGTGTCTGACAAAAAAGGAAAAAAAATTTTTGTGAGGGCTCTCATCTAAATGCATTTTTTTAAAGCACAAAATAAAAAATCAAATAAGCTCTTTTTTTCAAACTTTCGATTAGGAATACTGAAAAAACAAGTTGTTTATTATAGATGTATTTTGAAATATATACTTTGTGTTTTATTTAAAAAAAAAAAAAAAAGGAATAAATGACAAGGATTTTACTGGCCAACATTTTTATATTATTCAGCCATTAGAGCATTAATCATGTCCAGCAAGACCATAAAGAACATTCCAGTTCACTCTAAAGTCATCCATGGGTTCACTTTTATGGAGTTGATGTACAGTATGGAGTTGACTCGTTAGTTCCACCAAGATAAAAACTTAACGTCAAGTTTGAGCAGTTGAGGGTTAAGGGTCTTGATCAATGGGGTTGAACTTGATGGTCGTGGGATTTGAACCTGGGACCTTCTGAACAATAGTCCACTGAGCTACTGCTGACAAATCACAGGTTGGCCAGGTGTCCACAAACTTTTCCCCATGTGGTGTACAAGCATGGTCCAGATTCCGATAAGATCACCTGTTTATTTGTTAACGAATTTAATGAAAATACTACTGGCAACCAGACCTTGCTTATAAAACAAGAACTTCAATCGGCTGTAGGCAGAGCAACAAGCAATCCCAGGTCACGGACACTTAAGGGTATAACCAAAATATCTCACTGAACCAATTCTACATGATTAAAAATCTGCTGTAGGTTGGGGACCGGCTCGTTGTATTAGCTATGGTTCTCTTTATCCACGGCAGTAGTACTGGTCAAGATCATCAGCAATCAGTGTGTGTTTCGATTTAATTTTGTCCCACAGCTATGGCACTGGAGAGTACATCAGAGTTATTGAAGTTTTTTCATCAGCTGAGAGTCTCCAAACTTAAATTCCTTTTTTAATCTCTGCACTAATTACCTCTGCTAAAGCAACAGTGTGCATCACCTGTAGGTCCACTTGAGAAGAGAGTTTCTCACGAGTGATCTCGAAGCCTTTATTGACCTCGTTGAGCCGCTGAACAGGCATTTACTTTCTTCGCGAGGGCATTCGAGGGCCAGGCTTTCGCTCAGTCCAGCTCTGTTTAACACGACTCCGAGGCTCTGCATCACCTCCATTTTCCTCTCTGCGCGGCTTTCTAATGGGCTCTTAACACTGGCTCGGGCTGAAGCTAATCCAATATAAACTCATCTTCCTCTATTCAGCTGCCGGGCTGCCGTCCCGTTTTATGATGATAAAGGATGAGAGAGAGAACGCAATATACACAGTGGGTTTTTTGGAACTTGCTGTTTTGATCTCAGAGTCTGTGAAGGAGAAGGGATTCTAGCAGATGTTTCTGCGATACAAACGGCGCTCTCTGTCTGTAACGGCAAACTCGGGAATTCCCGAGAACGATGAAATTACGAAACGAGACTCGCACTGGCCGCAGTGACCCTCCCGGACAGAAGCTCGCACTGTAGTCTGAAATGAAAATAGGAGACGTTGGGAAATTCCCGATTGCTTTCCTCAGAGGGAAAATGTGGCATATCTATCCATCAGGACAAATGCACCGGATTCCTCTCGTTTTCTTCCTCTCGGGCTCAGACAGAGCTCTGCACTCAGCAGATGGTCACAGAATAAAGAGACTCTTTCAGCCACCAGAACGAGCCTGCATGACTTCACCCTGTAAAAAGCCGCCTGGCAAATGAGGTCACAAAGGAGCCCAAGATGGACTAAGGGTAACAGACTTGTTCATACGGGCCTGGAAAACAATGCAGCATTAAAGAGAAGAGTGCTAAGCGTGGTAGCTTGACTGGAATGCTTGAGAAAGATGACAGACCGATTCTAAGACATAGATGTTTATTGTATCCTAGACGTCCTAAACATGAGTGGAAGGAATGACCGGACATGCTTGCAGGGACACAAAGTGGACATCTCAGCGGGAATCTAAGGTCCAAACCTTGGAAACACTTTTAAATTAATCTGTGAATTAATCTGAGTCCAGTCATAAGATCCAAACGTTTGTAGATAAGGTTCCCTTAACTTCCCGCGATAGTTTCCTTTAACATCATCTGTTGTTGAACCGCCAACTTTGTGGAAGAAATGTCGTGGGAAATAAATCTGTGATGGATCTCTTAAACGCTTGGTGAGGTTGCGTCATAAAAAATCATCACAATGGGACGAGAACTCAGGATTGAGGGTGAACAGCTGTGTAGCCTTAAGAAGACTAATCCAAAAAAAAAAGGCTTTGATTTCCTAGGGAGCATAAAGATTGGACTTCCAAACAATAGAAGACGGCCATGTGGTCTGATGAGTTCAGGTTGACTCTATTCCAGAGCGATTGGTGATTCTGGGTAGGAACGGATGCGCATGAAGTGATGCACCCATCATGCATAGTGGCCACACCTGTACAAACCTCTGGAGACAGTGTTATGATCTGGGGTTGCTTCAGTTGGTCAGGTCTAGACTCATTAATGTGTAACGTGGCAATAAAATGAAGTCAGCTGATGACCTAAATGGACTGAATCATCAGGTGATTTTCGTCACTGGTGGCACGGGCCATATATAAAAGAGTGCTTTCTGAGAGCATGAGGAATCATTTTCAGACATGAATCGGCCACCAGACTGTGTGCGGTACTGCAAATCAAGGCCCGATTTGAAAGGTTGAACAAATGAATGAAGAAATGATAAAATTGTCACATGTATTGGCAAATAAAGCCCTACTCAGAGGCAAAGGAAATACACCACTGGTGCTCTAAATGTTAGTGATTAAGCTGCTAAGCACTTTTTTTTTTTTTTTAGTCAGTTAAACAGTCAGTTAATGAGTTAAACAGGACATCAGACTTGCAGAAGGGTTACATTTAAGGTGCTGAAACATTTCTTGCTATATTCAAACAATTATTATTATTATTATTATTATTATTATTATTATTATTATCACCACCAGTGAACAGTGAGCAAATACAGGAGTGAACAAAGCAGTACCCCGGGTGTCAAAGGTTTATATTCATGGTTTCTCGAGAAAACAAATTGGTTCAACAACCAAAAACAAAACCTACTGACTTTCATTTAACAATTATTACAATTTAAATATAAACGTTTCAACGAAAGCACAAGCGACTTATTCTGCATCCCATCACCTTCAGATTTAGTATACACATGCATTCTAAAATACGAAAAGAGGTAAACACATCACCATCGAGAGAGAAACTAAAGACGCTGTCTAGAACTGAATCATGTGTTTCATGTGTGAGAGCTAAAAAAAAAAGGAAAAAGGCAAGGGGGAAAAAAATAATTTAAAAATGGTAGCTGGATTGATGGATTGGATAACAAAAGAAAACTAAACTGGAGAGCAGATCCTGTAACCTGTGACAAGTCCAGAAATAGATTTAGGAAAATTAAACGTCATGTACTTTGGTTTTGAAACTGAAACAGTTCGAGAAAAGGAAAAAAAAAACATTTGCAAAAAATTCCTTTACATTTATTATGATTTTAAACTTAACTATATTTGTACAAACCTGTAAATAGCGGCAAACTGGCCATAACTTCCTGAAGACTAAAAAATCAAGTAAAGATTTATTTTAAATAAGGGACAATGAATTATAAAGCAGTATTTGGTACTGATTGTGGTGCTGCTACTATTTTCTATTTTTATTTATTTTTTATTTTTTTCCCCAATTGTGTGAACACACCTTTCTGGACAAAGTCTTTCGTGATACAAAGTCCTACTGCAACAGATGTCAACTCAAGACTTTTATTTATTTTTTTTCTTTTTTTTTTTTTTGACGTCAAAGCAACATGTCTGCAAAAGCAACATCAAAACTGAAATGTATTGTATATTCCAATATTCCACACTGACTATACACATCACTGTTTGAGATCACTCACCTGAATTATCTGCCTGGGGGGGGGAGGGGGGGGGTTCAATAACGAGTCTTATTATACACATTCAATCTGGGTCCGCATAAAAATTTATGATGATCAATTTACTTGAATTTTCTCCTGCTCAGAGTCTTGTGTATTGCTTGGCCGGGTGCAGCTTGCTAGGTGTGTGTTCTCATGGGCTCGACAGTTGTGATAATTAGTAAGGGTTGGAAGATTACTGTGATTGATTTCATTAAGTAAAGATAAGCGCTGAAGCGGAGCCTTTACTCTTTCCACTTTTCAACTGGCTAGAAAGCCAGAGATGTGTGAGAAGACACCCACACTGAACCTGGTGTGACATATGTCTAGGGTGAGCTTAGTGGCAAATTACAGAAAGCAACACAACACGGTTTAATGCTGGCTCGGTGGTTTACCGTCACTTAAATGCTCTTTGTTTACAGTGCTGAAACGGCGTAGGGTCAAAATGGGACAAAGCACCAGTTCCCAAGGTGCTCCTGATGCTTTCTGAGTAAACAATCTAACCTCTGCTTTTAATATCCAGACATGCACCAGAGCAAGCCTGTTTAATAAAAAAACATTATTGATGTATCACGGGAGTAAAATAAATAAATAAATAAAGTAAATAAGAGATAAATAAATAAATAAAAACATACCTTCCGTGCTGCATGAAGGTCGAAGAATGGCTTGTTCCTGACACTGAAAGGCTCCTTGGTCTTGTCGATTTGACCCATCTTTATTTTCTCGGAGCGAGGGAAAATGATTTCCTTCTCTATACACAGCAGCCGCCTGCTGAAGTCACACTGACCCACTGGCTGGCCCTGGCGAAGAAAAATCAACAAGCCGATATCAATTTCATTGCACATCTACTGTGTTTTTTTTTTTTTTTTTCGTTTCAACCTAATTAGCCTTTGCTTTGAAGGACAAATGTAATTACACACATCCGTGCATCTATAGTAACTTATCGGCCTTAATTGACTCGTCATGACAAGACTTTACACTTCCCTCCGACAGAGAGCCAAAGCGCGTGCACATGTTTTATATATTTACACACACACACAGTCAGCCTAAAAAAAAATAGTATGATATATACTGTATATGTTAATATAAACAATATTATTATATTATCATCATAAACAGTATATCAATATATGACATATAGCAATAAATATTAAAATATTTATACACAATTTTCATTTCCAGAAGTGTGTATACAATTTTTGGCGGATATACACACAACACAACATATAGTGCAGTAAAAAACTATTTGCCCCTTCCTGATATATTAAAGGGGGCATTTACTTTTTCACATACTGTACGGCCAGGTAGACAGCTTTTCTCATTAATAAAAACCTATATTTTGTATTTACTCACTCACACACTTACTAAAAAAAAAACACACACTGTATCATTAAAAACTATTTGCCCCTTTCATGTGCAATAACCATCCAATGTGGCTGGATTAAAACAATTCTGCAGCGAAGAGCGAGCCAAAATTCCTCCACAGCGTTGTGAAAGATTCACTGGAATTTATTGCAAACGCTTTACTTCAGTTGTTGCGAAACCAGTTGGTAAGTTTAGGGGGCAATTACTTTTTCACATAGAGCCAGGCATGTTTGAACAGCTCTTTTTTCCCCCCTTAATGAATGAAATCGAGTTATCTTAAAATTAGTTTGATGATCTCAAATCATTGAAGTGTGACAAATATGCGAAATAAACAAATAAACCTTTTTCATGATACTGTGTACACAAATTTTTCTTTTCAACAAAAACTCCTTAAAATGTCAAGCGGAGCAGCAAAAAACTGTCAGCATGGATGAGTGCTGTTAAAATTTTCATTCCATTATATAATAAAGTCGAGTTTCCACTAAAAAAAAAAATAATAAAAAATTTTTAACTCTTCCTGTACAACCTGAACAGCTCTGATGTTTTACATTCATTTAAGACAGCATTGACATAATAGACATGACAAGCTACATTTATTTTTTAGGTCTTGTTAGCAAAGACAACGCGAGCGAGCTGAAAATTTGATTAGTAGCACGCTCCGGAGAGTTTTGTTCCCAGTAGCATTTAAACAAATACCAGTTAGTTATATAATACTGGTCGTGCTTGTGCCGCGTTTGTGTTTGTATATGGCTGTTACGACTTGTTTAGCCAATCAATCTCGGTCTCGAATTGGTCACCGTCTCCACGGCGACGGCATCCTGAAGTCACGGCTGTCTCACGTCTGCTCTCGTGTGACCCCGGGGGGGGTGACTTTTGACCGCTGGCGGGAGGGTGTGCGGTCGACGCTTGACGTGGGACGACAGCTTGTGTGCTGGGATTGTCGAACAGACGCAAACCAAGACGTCTTTGGGGCGCTGATATTACACAGCTTCCGCCGCAAGGAAACACAGCACTGCTATTTAGCACCTGTTATCCGCGGAAAAATAGCAATTCCTTCGGGACCTTTCTTCGAAACATCTGCATGTTGTTAAATATGCATGTTTTATAAATGACTAAAGCATCATACGTCTGTTCTACTAAATGAAAGACGTTCCGAGTTGAACGGCGAGATTCTGGTTGCAAGTAGGCTTTGGATGAAACGATCACCAGGTCCTTGGTATTCGTTGAAGCTTGGATTTCCAAATCAAACTCCATGTAGTGCATTTGTGCAAAATGTATTTTTATTCTTTTTTTTCTTTGATGTACAGGGTGGGCCATTTATATGGATACACCTTAATAAAATGGGAATGGTTGGTGATATTAACGTCCTGTTTGTGGCACATTAGTATATGTGAGGGGGCAAACTTTCAAGATGGGTGGTGACCATGGTGGCCATTTTGAAGTCGGCATCTTGGATTCAACTTTTGTTTTTTCAATAGGAAGAGGGTCATGTGACATCAAACATATTGGGAATTTCACAAGAAACACAATGGTGTGCTTGGTTTTAACGTTGTAAATGGCTGAGGACAATGCAGTCGACTTTCTGTACATTTGCACGGATAGAGTATAAAGGAAGACTAAATGAAAAGGACAGACGGATTCATAAAAAGGCACCCTGTCAACATGCCCATCATTTATTAATAAGGATTTGCCAGCATGTCCGTTTACGCCGCCGGAAAACCGAGACATTTACCTAATGCTATAAGGTGCAAATGACACAAAGGGTGGGGAATAAAAAGAGCAAACGCTGCAAAGCCGGACCAATTCCAACCTTCTGAAAATTCATGAGGTTCATGTCTAACGATCCGGTCGCGCTTTAAATTCAGCACATTTCCAGCTGTCAAGCAGGGCAGGCATTGTCATACTACATCAAGTAAAAGCACCGAACACTTCAGAGCAAAGGATCGATTCTCGCATTTAGGAAGCACTAAACAAATCTGAGGAACTTCCCAATGAATTTTTAAATAGGTTCAACAGCGGTCCCTGTGCTATTATACCAGGGGCGCTGAAAACAAACCAGAACTCTTGATTGCTTGTGCGGAATAACAGAATACCGTTATGAGAGTAAAACCTCCCTTTGTTTCTCTATATAATCCCTCTGCTACACTAATGCACTCATCCCAGCGTTTCATTAGTGCTCGGATACCATCAAGGGAGAAAGTTCTCTCAGCACGCCGGAACCATGATCAGACTGGACTGAAACGCTGGCCTCCCAGGAACTCCTTTAATGTCCCAAACATGTGGAAATCTCTTGGAACCAGGTCAGGACTGTATACTGATGAGCAACTACTTGCTTCATAAATTAAGCCTTTAATTATGTAAATTAATTCGCCAAGAGATATAAATGTGTAGCATTTAGAAATTAGATTTAAGATATAACTAGATATATTAGATATAATTGTACATTTCTTCTTAGACCTTAAGAATTTCAGGGAACCTTTGGTAAAGCTTGCATTGATGATCTGCTAGAACGAAAGCGTTTCATACAAACGTTTATAAAAAAGTGTAGATCCAAGGTTCACTACCCATCAAAAATTCTGCCTTGCATTAAGAAAAGTGTACAAAAAAACAAGCATTGTGCTCATAATAAATTCAAATCCTGCCCTGTGTAATAAATCAAATGCGTTTATTTTTTGCTTGATTGCTTGCATGTTTGCTTGCTGCTTTGCTCGAGTGGCTTTGCACATGATAGGAGGTTTGTTCGATTAAAAACCTCACACTGAGACGTGCTGCTCCAGGATGCCAAGAACTCCATTAACGCTAAAAGAGATTTTCCTCCTAAAATTAAACTGAAAATGCTTTAAAAAAAAAAAAAAGTCTCTTTTCCCCCTTCTTCACCACAATTTAAAATAAATAAATAAATAAATAAACTCCTGCTCGAGATAAGCGGTGCAGCAGGCGATGTGCCAATGCCATGGTTATTACTTTCAGCTCTAAATGAGCAGATATACACATAAACCACAGGAAGGGGTTTAAATCGGTGGCGGTATTTAACGAGAGCAGAGAAACCGATGCGATGCACTTAGCCTGCAGCTAAGTATTAAGTTTTTCAAAATGTGATGTCGGGCATCGCGCCGTTCCAAGTAGCTCTTTGATGTACAACAGATGCCAAAATGGCGGATGTTAAAATGAACGGGCAAAGGAAGGAAGGAGATTTTTGGAGATCATCATGAATTTCAAATGTACGAGGGAGAAGAGACAAGCTGGCACCGGATTTAGCCAAATAGGACTAACCGATCAATATCCCGCTAAGCAAATGATCATTTTCCCAGGCTGCTGTGGGTTTTATATTGATCACGCACATGGGAAGACGGCTCAAAAGATGTCTTACAGCGGTAAGCTCATTCTACACGATAACACCACTATATAAGAGCAGCGACAGCCATTTGGCTATTTAACCTGTGTGAAATGGAAAATGTCAGAATGCTTGTAAATGGGGTACAAAAAAAAAAAAAAAAAAAACACAAAGAAAAAGAAAAAAAAAGCCTCGAAGGGGGGGGGGGGGGGGGATTCAGGGCGAAGAAAAGGACAAAGCTATCGATGGCATGCTAAGCACATGATCAGATGATCAGCCTCCCTGGTGGCTGTACACTCCTTATCGATCGCGCATGTGTGCTGGAGATGATTGCTGGCTTTAAGCCATGTCTCGCATGGGTGTTAGGAAGAGAGGAAATGCAGGAAATACAACAGGCTGTGAATGAAACACCTGACTTCAGGAAGGGGGGGGGGACTATAAAGATCTGGCTAGTTACTGTAAGAAGTCTCGGTTCGCTCTAGACCAGCAGTTTGTATACTCCCGACATGACGGCCGGGGATCGGAGGATTAACTTGCTATGGAGCTTAGACTGGCTTTGAGCTTTAGGCCAATAGAAATTCTGATACGAGTGGGACACGTCGCGTCAATCTGTCATGAAAGATCGACAAGACATGACATCAATCTGTCGTATCAGAAAACCCAAATCCGCGGATTGATGTCTGAAGCCTTCTCTGTCGACACACACGGGCAAGAGTTGCTTAGCCATATAAGCACATGAGTGTCGTCCCCTCCGCACCATCGGTCATTAAGCAGTGCTGTGTTGCCACTCGAGTTTACATCTTCCTGGGTTTTATAGAGGGAAACTTTGTGACCATCGAGCGCGACCGTCAGTACACCCTTCTTATTATGTATACAACAACTGGCATCCATTGGATTTACTGCCTGTCAGTACACCACTCTCGCGGAACTGTCCACTACTAGTTAATCGGTCGCGGGTGGGATAGTTCTTCTGAACAGATTTTTAAAACGCTGCGTCCAAGTGTACGATATGTGCGGGAAACACTGTAACTGGTTACATCAGCCAACCACACGACAAGTTAAAACTGAAAAATGACACATAGTAGATCTATTGCGATTAAAAACCCATGAAATTGGCTTAAATCGCCACCAATTCAGAGATTGATATCATTATTTCTCAAAAACTACCATCCTGGAGCTTTATCCTACTTCAGCTTGCAATACAAGCTACTGTATAGTTGGCGACATGGTGGTGTAGTGGTTAGCACTGTCATCTTGCACCTCCAGGGTCCGGGTTCGATTCCCGGCCAGACTCGATTCCCGTCTCTGTGTGCATGGAGTTCGCATGTTCTCATGTTCTTGGTGGGTTTCCTCTGGGTTCTTCGGTTTCCTCCCACAGTTCAAAGACATGCAGATTAGGCTAACTGGCGTTCCCAAATTGTCCGTAGTGTGCGAGTGTGTGCCCTGCGCTGGACTGTCACCAGGGTGTTGTGCCCTAAGCCTCCTGGGATAGGCTCCTGGCCTCCCGCGACCCTGAATACAGAATAAAGTGGTATAGACGGTGATTGAGCGAGTGAGTTGGCGGCATTAGCCTTGCAGTGTGTTTAAATAAAAAAATAAAATAAAAATTGTAAGACTTCAGGATCTGAAGCTGAGTCTCAGACAGTCGGGACAGATCTGCACTTTCGCAAAAACAGCTCGATTTTTCTCTCATTAAGAAAGCAGTCTGTTATGAAATGTCTCGCGCACACACTGCTGTAACGCTCCAATTCGAACACACATCTGTTCTGTCTGTTCTGACTCCTGGGTGGAGCTGACCTGTAATCTAGAGGAGGGTCTCAACATCTATGTTTTTCCTCAGGAATTTCGCTCATGTTCTAAACAGCAACAATTACATAAACTGATTTCCGTAAGAGTGAACACGGCACTAATTTGCGAACACCATCTCTGTTTCCAAAGTGACACTAGGAGAGCTAAATCGGGCTGTTTCCACTGACGCCACAGTTTATTTTATACCTTAACTAACGCAGGAAGCCCCCTGAGGCGTTGCCATCCTGCTCATGTAAAAAGACACAATCCGCCATTGATACGGTTAATCAATCAGCTGGCACATTCCTAATCATTTATATTTATATATCAGTACTTTAATGTTGTCCTGAAGTTGTACATATGCTTTAAGTGCGGTAATGGAAATTGCAGAGTCGTGTCAATTAAAAAGCGTCAGACTGAATTAAGATCAGCATCACATGGTTAAGACGGCTTTATCTGTGCAGTTCTTTATAATTCTACCTTGAACTGAACGAGTGACGGTCGAACTCAAGCGACTGAGCTTTAAAAGAAATTTAAACAGATCAGAGCAACTAGAATCACAACAAAGCAACGTAATGGGTTTTCTTGATCTGCAAACCGGATTAAACTACAAGGCTATATTGATGCTAATTCGAGGTGTTAAACGAGGTAGAAATAGAGCACTGTACAAGAAACGCTTGCTCGAATTAATTAACTAATATTGACTCAGTGCAGAGTGTTACACAAGAACCCAGTGCATCTAATTGAGCCTTAATGAAGGAATCTGTATATACATTCCTACAAGGTAGGAAAAACACACACTAGACATGAAGGCGGTGTTCTGTAAGCCTGCGATTTTAAAGCAACGTCAAGTTCATAATTAAGGTATAAGATGATCGATATAGTTTGTTCAGGAAAGATCATTTGGCTCAGACTTGCTTGCTCGTCCTTTCAATGCACTTACTGTAGGCTGCTGTTTATTCTAAGCCTTTACGCTTCAAAGTAGTTTAAAAAAAAAATTGCAATTCATACGCATCTTGCAAATACAGTACGTGACATGGGGCAGCCTTAAAAAAAAAATAAATAAAAAAACCTTCATCGTTCACAAATCCATATTCTGCATAATCCCAATAAAACTGAAGTAATAATTATATCCTTTGAGAAGCCGACGAAAAAAAAAAAAAAAAAAAGCCTAATCATGCTGCTAATCATGGGTGCTCGCTTCCTTTATGAACATTTTCAGTGAAGATGGAACAGCAGAAAGGACAGTTAATGACGGGGTTGACAGGGTGCTAGTTTTTACACCAATTACCCAATTAATTGGGTTTGGGGGGTGAGAGCTCCACCAATGCAGGGGGTGTGTGAGGACATGCCTCCTGCTGGGAAGAGAGATTTTTTTTATTTTTTATGTTGGTCCTTTTCTCTTCCTCTTTTCATTACGTATGCACTATGCGATTGCTCGACACCTGCGGTTACTGCTGCGTGACTGAGAAGACGTGGAGGATGGGCTGGACACGGCCAAGTCTCACACGGGGGCGGAGGGGAATTGCTTTTCTTTGCTTGCCAATTCCATTGAATCGAGAAAGCCAAACACTTTATTGCATGTTGTAACAGTTAATAGTTTTAATTCAACGTGAATGATGGGATAAGGATGGAGGCGGGGGCTGTACCGGACGGCTTTAATTAATTGGGGGAGATCGACAGGATCGTTAGAGGAAATGAAGGGGTGAAGAAAGTGAAGGGAAATGTCAGAGCACTTTTTCCAGTTCCTAATTTTGCGTTCCTGAAACCAACACACCCTGGTTAAGGAGATATACAGTATATACACACACAGGCATAGAAAAGGAGATGTATACACACATTTTGTTCGGGTCTGTGTGCATGTTTGAGTTTGCATGTTCTCCTGTGCAAAAAAAAAATACATCTGCTGTATCAAAAGGTCCATCTAAAACATCTTAAGACCACATAGATTGTCAACTCTCAATATTACATACTCTTACAGATAAGAGTATATTATTGCACAGCTGGTAAAAGTCATGATCACCAATAGCATTGACTGCTTAGACTCCAAAAGATGAAGATACACACTCTGGCTCTTTGAGCAGGTGATCTACGGTGACGCGCCCGGAGAGAGATGACAAACAAAACTGTTACTGGAAGTGAAAAGAATGTTGAAAGCAGGGTCTCTGAAACACTCTTGTGGAGGTACGTGGCCAGTGGTCCAACCTGCTAACTTTTCCCTTCAGCATACATAACTAAATACTTTTTGATGTACAAAGAGTTGTCAGGTTTGTCAAAGTACTTAGCATTTAAAAAGCAGAGCATTTTTGGCCATCGTTAATGTTTTTTTTGTTTGTTGTTTGTTTGTTTTTAATCATACAGGGATCAGGATTACAACTATATAAACTTGAATGAGCAAAAAAAAAAATTATAATAATAAATGGGTCTCACAGTCAAACAAATAGTACAGATACACAAGATCACCTGTTTTTATGGTTGATTTCGGTTATTTCTGTGACTACATACTACTACTAATAATAATTATAATAATGATAATAATAATTGCATTTGAGATTTGCACATTTTTGCAACTTCCGGTAGCAGTAAAAATTTAAACATTTTAAAAGTAATGATCACTTTGGTTTCACATGACGCATCATATAGCCCAAATTACGGTTTGTAAAAAGAAGTGTAAAGAAGCGCCCCCCACTGACGCACATCGGCAGGAATTCCTTATAAGCGTATATGTTTTTAGTTTTTCATTAAATTGCTCATTTACCAATGCTGACGGCTTGAGTTTTAAGGGTTAATCTTCCTTTGTTTGTTTGTTTTTTTAAACAAAGAAGAGCCCATTCACCAGATGGCATTGTTCTCCTGAACAGATTTTTAAAAAAGGGTGCGCTAATATACTTGGGCAGCCATCGATATACTTTGGCGGCTCGCCCGAGTATACTCTATTTGCGGGAAACACTGAGTGTAAGTATATGGACGACGAAAAGCAGATGACTTTCTGCCAGCTTTCCAGGTGAACCAGCGATATCTGCTAGGACCTTACAGTAAAGTTTACCAGCGGTTTTACTGTGAACGTCTTTTAGTGGAGGTATGTCTACCAGTGAAGGCACGCCCCCTAGAAGAACACAGAAAAGACAGAAATTCTACTTCGAGCGATGCGAAGGAAACATGTGTGAAACGTGTTTAATAACCCTGACTTGCAATTTGAAGGAACAGTTGATCCCTTAGATAGATTAGCTGTCCATCACAAACGATGAAATGTCAAATAAAAAACATGTGACTGCTCTAAACATATCCCTGGTCTCATAACGAGCATGACACTAAATTCTGCAATCCTAGCACCATCTCTCGAATAACTGAGCGCTGTCAGACGGGGGCCTCTCTGATGCCATCGCCCCGCTGCTGTTGCGTTTCCATACCGAAAAAAAAAAAAAAAAAAAAAGCACTGACGTTTTGCTGTAGTGTGGAGACACAGCCACGGGCCAAATGAACAAATAAAGACTTTCTTCCCAGCGTTCAGGCTCTCGGGGACTAGAACTGCGATTTTAATGACTGACTTCTCAGGCTCCATCTGTTATGCGGAATGACATCCGTAATAAATTCGTTATGTCTCACAAATAGGAACAAAAGAGATTTCGGACCCAGCTGCATGCAACCGAAGAAATAAATTGCAATTTCTTTCTTTTTTTTTTATTTTAATTACCCTTGAAAACGAGACGTTCTGATCAGCGCAGAAAAACAACGCTGACCCAGAAGCTGCTCCTTTTTTTCCTAAAAGTCTCAATATTATATAATACGGTTGAAAACAAAATATGTAGTCTACAGTAAGGACTGCCTTTATACCTCAGACTCAAGGGCAATCACTTGAAAATGCATTGTTTGATCATTTATATACAGACGATACGAGAATTTAATGCTTGAATACCCAACACACTAACAGCTGCCAATGGAACAAGGTTTTCAATATTAAAACAGACTTCATCTGTCGATGGATTTAATGTTAAGACTCATCAGTGTTGATCAGAAATTTTATGCAGATCACTGATGGCACTGAGCAACTTCGACTTACCCATGTGCTCAGCAGCTAATGCTAATGTGACCTGTTTGAATTAATCCAAGTTTTAATGACCAATGAGTTCTCATGAGGTTTTCAGGTGTTACTGCATTACTACATGATTAGCACGGTTGCCTTAAACCTCCAGGGTCGAGGGTTCAATTCTCGCCTGTGTTCAATTCTGTGTGTGTGGAGTTCGCATGTTCTCCCCGTGCTTGGTGGGTTCCCTCCAGGTACTCTGGTTTCCTTCCACAGCCCAAAGACAGGCTGATTATGCTAAGTACCGTTCCCATGTACAGGTAGTCCTTGACTTACGGATGAGTTCCGTTCTGGGAGCACGTCCGTGAGTTTGATTTGTTCTTAAGTCTGACAAAGTGAGTCTTACACGCCTTTGACACGAATATACAATGCAAAGCATTCCAATCAACCTAAACAAATCGGTCGTCTTTCCCCACACTGCCATCATGTGGCCAAAAACCGGAGTCACACTTCAAAAAATTAATCTCACGGTGAAATGTTCTCTCTGCACCTTTAAATCGCGAGAGGAATCCCGGACGCCATTCTGTCTCAGAGCGTTTTTCCACTGTATTGGACTGTGAACTCAACTGTCTCGTTGAGGATTTTCGCAAATTAGGATTATCCACCATCGGGACAGCTTTACAGCACAGCCAATTTCTAACATCGTGCTTCTGGACTGATTCATTGAAACCGAGCGCTACTTACAGGTATTCCTCCCAGACCATTGTTGACATGCAACGCCATGTTACCCGTGTTACCCTCTTTTTGGTACAGCGCTATTTGTGTAAATTCCTTAGAAATGAGCTCTCCTCCGATTGGCACAGTGGTAAAGTGCTCGCCCTATCATCCGGAGGTCGCTAGTTCGAATCCCGGGTGATGCTGTAACCTCTGGCAGCCGGAGGTCTAGAGAGAGCTGATTGGCCGAGCTCTCTCAGAGGGGAGGGATGAGAGGTATTTAGTGCTCCCACATTAATCACGGCTCTACAGCCAATCAGGGGCGTCTGTGAGCTCACGCAACAGAAGGAGCGGATAGCGCTGTGATCTGAGTGTGTTACGACGCTCCCAACGGTGCGCGAGCGAGCAGTTCGAAAAGATGCGGCCGGCTGGCGTCACGTGGTTCGGAGGAAGCACATGATAGTCTTCGGCCCTCCCGACTGTGTGGTAGTAGTAGCCTTAATGTGGGAGCCCCCTAGTGACGGGGAGGAATTGGTATTTCAGATGTTACTACTGTACATAAATGAGCTAATAAACATCAGTAGCATTGTTGAGTGCATAGCGGATAACGATATCACTATATACATTTCTATAAATGTGGAGATGAGTGTGGAGGGAAGAAGGGAAGGGGTGATGCCACTGCTTAAACAAACATTTATACGTAGATTGTCTATATTCCATGTTATCAATATTCACCCTATTGACGGAAGTTGTTCCACAGCTGAGATGCCACCAGAAGAATTCGCCTACTATTATATTATATAAAGCTTATATTAGAGGATGATTAAAGAGCATGGAGGAAAACGGCGATAAGAGCTGTGGCTGAATAGCCGGTCATGCGTCTTCTAGACAATCTAAAGCTCGTAGAGAGGTGGGTAGCTGATTCCAATAATACTCATAATAATCATAATAATAAGCCAGGTTTGGGATCAGGTAACAGAGCTTCTGAGCTTTCTGGCTGGGTTCTTCTTGTGCCCATCTTAAAGTACACCTCTCCTGTTATACAGAACTTCCAGCCTCATGAAACACAGTATGACTGCAGATCCCTGCTATCCGTTATCACCCAAATGAGGATGGGTTCCCTGTTGAGTCTCAGGGATCTATCTCAGGGATAGAAGCCTGCTCTCTAGTTGTTAATTGGTGATTTCTGAGGCTGGTGACTCGCTGGTGTTTTGGTCTTGCCTTCCTGCAAGGTCTTCATGAGAGCCAGTTTCATCATGGTGCTTGATGGGTTTTGCAAATGCACTTGACAATACTGTTCCTGCATGAACACCTTCATGTCTTAAAATAACAACAAGCTGTTTTTCCAAGCTAGCCTGCTAATATCACCCACAGTTGTTGTTGTTAGTTAATTACCTGCTGCCATATGTGTTATTTGATAGTTATGAAATCACCAGCATTGTTCTGGAATAAGAAAAAAAAAAATATATATATATATATATATATATCAGAAGGAATTAGAAGGTAGGTATGTCCAAACTTTTGACAGGTAGATGAATGTGATGGTCAGATATTCGCATGCTTTGACAAATTACAAAAGGTTTACGTTTGAATGTTCACATGCATAATGGCCGTACATGGTCCACATTATATATTTGAACATTCATACAAATTTGCACTCACGCTGATCATTTCTATTTCATTTCGCACACTTTTGCACATTGCACATTTACGGTTGCTACATCTTCACATTCATGCATATTTGCACACACTCTGGACATTTCTATTTAAATTCTATATCAATTTCCACACCAGTTTCCATATTGTACAGCCATATTGTCTATATTTTGTACAGCTAGTTTTTTTTATTATATTTTATTCTTCTATTTTTCTCTACAGCCAAGTTTTCTATATTTTATTCTTATTCTATTCAATAATTAATTTCTTATTGATAATCTTGATTTTTAAGGTGAAATACATTCCATATTCGACTGTGTACGTGACAAATAACATTTTAATTTGGTTTACCCTTTAGTTGTGTCTTCGCAATATTATAAGAGTATGTGCAAAAATACAAACCAGTAACGAGAACCTTTGTGTTGTGTTGTTAATGTTCGTCTGAAAATACAATCCAAATCCTGGATGAGATGATGACACCGCCTCGCCATATAACTGCTAATCTTCGGATTATGTCTCATCCTCGTTTTTGCACCAGGTTTCAAAAAAGGAAGTGAAAATGGATTATGAATTATAAGAGCGTATACAAATGCCAAATCTAGGACTTGAGTCTATATTACTTGGTCAATTTCATGTCATCCTTATGTGGATGATGGCAGGCCATACGGACTGTATAATCACCTGTTAAACCTTGCTTTGCTGCCAAGAGCTGTTTTCCCAAGCTAGCCTGCTAATATTAACCGCAATCTCTCTGGCTTATGGGGTAATACTGCTCAAATAACAAAAGGGTCTGCCCGCAAAAAGGAAAAGAAAAAAAAAAAGAAGAAAAAAAAAACGAAGAATCATAAAATTAAATTGGATAGTGCTAGATAAGCCAGTAATCAATAACCAGTCACAGATGGGCTATGAAGAGGTCAGAATCGCTGGGAACAAGAAAAAAATTCTCCTTTGAAACTTCAGGTTGAAACAGTGGAGATTTATCAAGAAAACGTCTTGTTAATATCAAAAGAACAAAATTATGTCCTCTTAAAAAAATAAAAAATAAAAAAAAAGCAGTCCCCGGACTCCGCTGTTAGGACGTCATGTTCTCCAAGCTTTAATAACATGCTGTGTAGCATTGTATGACTTTAATATCGCTACTGGAAGGATAGTACTGTACCCTCCAAAACAGGTTGTTTTTGCTCTAAAATATTAAATAAATCATTTTTTTCAATTGATGAACTCATAAATGCATGTAGGCAAACAATTGCAAGGGAAAAAATAAAAAAATGAAAAATTCCTATCAGTTCTCCCTTTTGCAATTTCACGCTCTGCCCGTTTTAAGAGCATTGTGTGTATAGATAAACATTTGGCTGATATTAGACGGGCAGGTTCACCCCCTGAGGAACCGGCGCTCTGTGATATTTTTATAAATACATAAAAAAATAAATAACAGTGTTCATACCTAGGGGGGCTACTTTCTAGGTCCCCGGCTTGATGTGAAGGTAACAAAAGGCCGTAATAAAGGGGCTGTGATCGATGCGTGGAGAGCACCGCGGCCGAGACGGGCACCACGCGGAGACGCTGACATTTGTCTCTCGCTCGATGCGTCTGCCAGACGGACAGTCGAAAGAAGGACAGCGACGGATGGAGAGAGAGAGAGAGAGAGAGAGAGAGAGAGAGAGAGAGAGAGAGGGATTGCATACGGGTCTCAGAAGAGTCTCCGGCATGGTGACGAGGACGATCGGTGTTAATTGAGATGAAAATCAAACGTGTAAATATTTATGGACGTGAACAGGCTCCTGGGAAACGGTGCAGCACTCAGATTTGCATCATTACTCTTTTGGAATGGGAACAAAAAATAATAATAAAAGAAAATCATGTCCTCTCTGCACACGGATCAAGTAAAATAGTGCGAGGAGGATAAATGCCAGGATCAGGAGCAATAACGATGAAGCGAAGATAATTACTGCACGAGAGGAAGATTCAATGCGTCTCTCTCTCTCTCGCTCATCTGAGAGTACAGTGAGCTCCGGCTGAACGTCAAATTGTTTAATGATACGTTTTCGCTTGAGTGCTGTCAAAAGCCATGTAAATGCGGGAGAGGCGTGTGTAAAGAATTTGACATGTTGTTCAATATCTGCGAGGCAATACGGTCCGACGGTGCCGAAGGCGAACTCGCCAGCATACCTGACAGACAGCGGAAGACCTTGCTTTCAGCCATCGCACGACTCTGTACAAAGCCAAGGCTTGTGGATTAATGAACGGGAAAGAAACTAGTACATTCACAGAGCGAACGCGATGTTCCCTCACTGTGCCTGGATTCAAAAGGCATTCATGCTAGAGAACAGTACACTAAACAGCAGTCAAGGCTGCACTCGACAATTTAGCGGTGCTCAGTATTTATTCGAGGACAATGTCAACCTACTGGCATGGCATGCTATTCGTGCTAACCTTGGAGGAAGAATGAAAAGATTCGATAAATGTTGTGCATGTCGCTAAGACATACATGTACATAGCCAGGTTCGTTAGTACTGGAACAAAGATGAGGGGGCGGATTTTTCCTCTGGACGCCATTACATTGAATTTGAAATGAAACACTCAAGATGTGAGCGAAGTCGAGCTTTAATTCAAGGGGTTTGACAAGTGTGGCAATAACCATTCTGGAATGACACACACGCACACACCATTTTGAGGGCTCATAAATAATGGAACAAATGGCGGTTGAATGGCAAGCTGTGGCCTGTTCCCTTGTTACTCCACGATTAAACAAGCAGACTGTTATATTTACATTTGCATTTACATATGGTGCCTGTTTAGGTGTCTATGAAAGTGAAAGAGGCAATCATTAGGCTGACGAAAAGAAAAACAACCTACAGTACAGACCAAAAGTTTGGACACACCTTCTCATTCAAAGCGTTTTCTTTATTGTGTTCTTTAGCCCAAACGTGTCTCTTCTGCTTGTTGCCGGTCCTTAGCAGTGGTTTCCTAGCAGATCTTCTACCATGAAGGCCTGATTCACACAGTCTCCTCTTAACAGTTGTTCTAGAGACGTGTCTGCTGCTAGAACTCTGTGTGCCATTGACCTGCTCTCTGATCTGAGCTGCTGTTAACCTGCGATTTCTGAGGCTGGTGACTCGGATGAACTTATCCTCCGCAGAAGAGGCGACTCTTGGTCTTCCTTTCCTGGGGCGGTCCGCATGTGAGCCAGTTGCTTTGTAGCGCTTGATGGTTTTTGTGACTGCACTTGGGGACACTTTCAAAGTTTTCCCAATTTTTCGGACTGAATGACCTTCATTTCTTTAACTAATGATGGCCACTTGTTTTGCTTCACTTAGCTGCTTTTTTCTTGCCATAATACAAATTCGACCTCTTTGAATGAGAAGGTGTGTCCAAACCTTTGGTCTGTACTGTACCTCCTCTCCTAGAGTGTTTTTGACCTGGCTAGATGTTGTAAAAGGGTTCTTCTTTCCCATGCGTAGAACCTTTTGGTCAGCCACTTCAGTTGTTTTCTGAAACATGGGCTTCCAGGTTCAACTCCTCCTTTTTAACCATGTCCCACGCCGTGGTATTGGCCATCCCAATGTCTTTGCTAGCTCTATGATGGGTTTATGTTGTTTTTTTTTCCAGACTAATGATGTCTCCTTCAGATCACTTGTATCGACACCTCTTCGGACCTCATGTTGAGAATTTGAGTGGACAGCTACCAAATGCACAAGTAATCACCTCCAGGCCTTTTATCTGCTGGAACGGTCACAGAATATTCAGGGAAACGGGGCACAACTGGCCATCCATGCAACTCATTGCCATTAATTTGTTCCACTATTTATGAGCCCCACCCAAAATTAAGCAATCTACAGGGTAGAAATGTTTTTTGTTTGTTTAAATTCAAATTCAAATGCTGAGCTGTAGTCAATTTTATTTGTCACATACACAATCATACACAGTACGATATGCAGTGAAATGCTTAGGCAACTGCCCTGACCTTAGAACAAGAAAGAAACAAAAAACAAGAAAGTTATTTATCTAAGAAGGAATAAGAAAAAATATCTATATAGAAAATAAATATTAAAAGTAAATTTGAGAAATGTATATATAAAAGTAAAAATTGGCTAAAAAGAATAAAAAAATATAAAATGTCTGTATGGTACAAATATACATTAAGGAAGATATAAGGAAATTATAAGAAGGTGGAAAAAATACCTGACTGTACAATAGAAAATAGAAAATGTAGAAAATGTGGAATGGAGTGGACATAAGGAACGGAATGTCCAGCGGTGTGCAAATATGCAGTAAAGTGACATGTTAAAGTGGCTTGTGTGCATATTTAAAGTGACTTATGTGCATAATGTCCATGAGAGCAGGTGTGTAGTGAGGACTAGTGAGCGAATGACCTGAATGTTCAGAGTGCAGAAGCATGTGTGGATGTGGATCAGTACGGTGTGGTGAGACTGATTAAGAGACCGTATCGCCTGCGGGAAGAAGCTCCTCCTCAGTCTCTCTGTGTTGGCCTTCAGGGAGCGGAAGCGCTTTCCTGACCTCAACAGAGAGAACAGTCCATTGCTGGGGTGGCTGAGGTCCTTCATGATCTTCCTGGCCTTGGTCCAGCACCGCTTGCTGTAGATCGAGTGCAGGTCAGGGAGCTCGGTGTGGATGATGCGCTCAGCTGATCGCACCACCCTCTGAAGAGTTCGCCTGTCCTGCATGGTGCTGTTCCCGACCAGGTCGTTATGTTTCCCGTCAGGATGCTCTCTATGGTGCAAGAGTAGAAGTTCCTAAGCACCTTGGAGGGCAGTCTAAAGTCTCTCAGGCGTCTGAGGTGGTAGAGACGCTGTCGGGCCTTCTTCACCACGGTGTTGGTGTGACAGGACCATGACAGGTCCTGCGTGATGTGAACACTGTGGTAACGGAAGCTGTCCACTCTCTCCACTGGGCTCTTGTTGATGACGGGGGTCTGGTTGTTCCTCTTCTGCTTTGTGCTGAAGTCCACCATCATCTTCTTTTCTTGCTGACGTTTAGAAGGAGGTTGTACGTCTGGCACCAGTTCTCCAGATTTCCAATCTCCTTCAGGTAGGCCGTCTCATCATTGGCGGTGATCAGGCCCACCACGACGGTGTCATCAGCAAACTTGATGACGGTGGTGGAGTTGGTAGTGGCTACGCAGTCATGTGTGTACAAAGAGTACAGGAGTGGGCTCAGAACACAACCCTGTGGGGCTCCAGTGCTGAGAGTGATGGAGGCTGAGACATGTCCGCCCATCCTTACTGCCTGTGGTCTCCCAGTTAGGAAATTGGAGATCCACTGACACAGAGATGAGCTGAGTCCCAGGTGCTCCAGCTTGGTGGTGAGTGTAGAGGGAATTATGGTGTTAAATGCTGAGCTGTAGTCAATGAAAAGCATTTTCACATAATTCC